>JAQQRF010000687.1:116518-145056 GCA_030523145.1 Trissolcus brochymenae | reverse complement strand
TATATATATATATATATATATATATATATATATATATATATATATATTAGCACTTTTGTTTAATTAGCTTCAATGAGCTAAATTACAATATATATATGTATATTCACAAACCAATTTAATAATTGAAACCAACTTTATCCAATTATGATAATATATAATAAAACCAACATTTATTACCATTTCAATTTTGCGATCAATTTTTAAGTGATTAGTGAAAATAAAAATTATCTTTCGTACTGATAAATGGAATAACATTTTTTCTACTTATTATTCTCCTTATTAATTAAACAAAGTATATTTCACTTGAAAACGAATTCAAGTAAAGTCTCCGAAACAGAGAATACTATATAGAGTGAAGCATAAATCGTTCGACTAAATTCAATAATTATTCAAACTTTGTGTAAGGAAATAATTTTTATTAGTTTACATGAGCTTTTAACTAGCACTTTAACTTGATATAGGTATAGATCAAGACTGCCGGGTAATTACGAGATTATTCACACTTTCATCCACAAAGCGTAATAATGAACAAGCAAAAAGTTTGCATAGAAGACAGTTACTCCAGTTTTCTCTGGCAAAACTATTTATAATTATATAAATCTGAATTTGCTAAAGTTATAAAATTTATAGTTTTTATAAATGAAAGAAAATATTACCACATTTCGAATTATAAAATCTGTCAAATGTCGAGCATATTTGAGGTGGACAAAAATTGTATTTGATATTTTGATGTCACCTTATCTGTATCAGACCATAATTTTTGTTGCATTCAAATATTCTTTTCAAGCAAAAAAACTGTTTTTCATCAAGCGTGAACCAACACACAGGAGATGACACTTGACGGCGAGTGAAAAATAAATAAAAATAAGAGAAACATGCCTCAGCTCTGACCTCGGGATATGACTAGGAGTCGGCAAAAAAGTGAAGTGACTGATGCCGGAAGCATCATTTCAAACGCCAAACAAGAAACGCAATCCAAGAGGCAAAAATGCACGAGTACACACTACCTTGACGAGAGGGTCGATTATTCGAACAAAACTGAGAGGAATCGATCGCCAACGAAAGTTTTGTAATAATTGGAAATGAACATTCTCTGTCTTCTCTATTCAAGCGTTAAAACTATTTCATCGGCTCTTACTGCAAAAAGTGTTACAAGTTTTTGCAACGAAACAAGATTCAATTTAAAATTTTTTCTTGGTTTCGTGGTGTAAACATTTTTATTTTTATTTATTATTTATTTATTAATTTATTAATTTTTGTATAAATCTTCATCATGATTCGCTTAGTTATATTGAAACGGATGATGATTGTTAACACTTAAACTAATATCTATTTCTTGACAGAGCAGAGTCAATCCGTCTACTCACTTTCATAAATGAAGGATTTACTTCACCAATCCCAGCTCGATCCGTCAATCATTTTGCGCTATATTGCTTATCTCTTGCAGTCCCAAAATATCCTGTCAGTGAAATTTTAATTCCAAAAGGTGATTAAAAACGGGCCATAAAAATCTCATCAGTCTAGATTGAGTTTAATTTTTAATGTCATTTTTATTCAATCAATTTTTGTCTCTCTCATCTTTTAATTAATTTTTACGGACAAAAATTTAATTTGTGATAAAGAGAATTCTTTATTGTCCAATACATTACTGCGACTAAACACTGGTGATACAACAAGCGTCCATTCTAACGCGTTTATACTGCGATCCGAAATCGACTAATTTCCCGGCGCAGGAAATGTCGTTATATGATTTTCTCACGAGTGACGATCCTCGCTTCGTACTCTCGTATCCTGTACTCAATGCCAAAACTAATAAGGAAGAATAGGACGAATAACGAAACCTACGAAGGGAGCCAATTTTTCAATTTTAATTTGCAGAATCGATTATCTACTCTGCAAACTATAAATAACCCACCTAAGAGCCGAAATAATTTTTTTTATTCATCATCGTTTATTTTGATTATTTCATGAAATCAAGTTTTAAACACAGTATTTAAATATTTAAAATGATATATATTAACTTCTAATTTGAAGCAACATTATAATTCACATAATAAAATAATAAAAATCGCTGACTCTTGAACAAATAATTTGTAGGTTATTTTTTAAAACAATCAATTTTAAATGATCAATTTTTTAATATACTCTCAAATGAAAATTATTATTTGCAAGAACTCCAGAATTGATTATTAACTAAAACAAGTGGTCACAAATAGGTACATTTCTGTTATGTTAAGTGGTCATTAATTAGGTCTTTTACCTATATGATTCAGAATTATGGAAATCTTTTTGACTCCGAAAGAGATAGATTCTCTAAATAATTGACGATAATTAATCACAATGAATTAAATTTTTGTTATTTGATGAATTTTGTGCAGCATCTTAAAATCTAATGCCTTTTTATATCGAAAACAAGAAAAAAACAAATAATAATAGTGAAGTGAAAATAACTTAGTGACATTTCATTTTACGTTGATCAGAAAAAGTTCGCGGACAATGCGAGTTTGCGAAAAGAAGCCGGTTTTGAAAGGAAACAAATAGCAAACGGGAGAGGACGCGGACAAAAAGAGCGCGTGGAAAAAGATTCGGACACGGGTGCTGACGATGGCGCGGAACTGGTGGGGATATTTTGCGCATCATCCCTCTAATATCTGGAAACCACCCTGACCCAGATATAGATTCGCGGACGGCCGGCTGGAGATTACAAGCTACGTCATCTAAACATGTCATGCCCATGCAAGGAACACAACGACCCCATATTACAACTGGGTGTTGTACCCCCAAAAGCTATTATTAACTTGCAGCAAACGACGATGAAAAATAATCAACTAAACGATATTTCTTTGAATTAGAATAGCTCTTCACATTTTACTTTCATTTTCTTTCACTTTGATTTTTCCTCTCAGAAAATTGTTTTCAACCTTGTTTGAAATGTTACTTATATTATAAATTACATTATACAAATTTGGTCTTGAAAAATTGCAATATGTTTTCTTCGAAAATGAACAAATCTATCATTCAGTTTGCAAGTTGAAGACAAAGTAGTTGATTCAGTCATAATAATGCAAATGTATTTTACTTTCAAATTCCCAATTGGCATCGTCATATTTGAATTTCGTGGTGGCACATTAATGAACATAAAGTTTCCTACGACAATAAACTAATTTATTCTTTTTGTTTGCAGGATAAACTTCTAACAAAACTGGAAGAAAATGAACCTGAAATGGCCTCCTCACAGGAAGACGAGGTACGAGCCAAACTTCTAATTACGAAATTAGTGGCAATTGAACACCAATTAACTCAAAATTAAAAATATTATTGCTATTACATTAATTGCTAGTAATTTATCCACATAATTGACCGAAAAACAAGACTTGCAACAAAGAAAATTTATAAGAAATCTATTATAAATATTTATTAATTATAAAATCATCATAAAAATTGCTCCGAATTAACTTTTCTATCGCTGACAGCTCATGAACTCTTTAATACATAGATATAGTAAAAAATAATATTAACTTCAACTGATTCGCATTTCAATATGCGTTCTAAAATAGTCTTAATAATGTTCTTAATAATGATTACCAAATAACACAATAAAATAACGAACAAAACAACCCAGGGACAAAATAACACATAATTTTTTGTTTACTGCATGTTATTTTTATTCTTCAGGAATAAAGACCAAGGGAGGGGGGATATCTCTCGAACCCTTCCTCATAACTTCGCCTGTGTACAAATTTGAAATCTTGTTATACTATGATTGTTTTTTTTGTTTTGTTTTTTTTTTTCGGGTCATTTTTAGCACGCTGTCCATTATACAAAGTATATATTGTACAATCAACTTTCCATGGATGTGGCATGGATCTCCACATGGATTTTCACTTTACCATCGTTATAATCATAATAAACGTGCAAAAACACAACATTTAGTTTTGAAAGTTGTCTTGTCCGATTTCTATACATTTTAAGGGCAATCATTGGGATATACAACATTGTGAGAGTGTTGTATACTCCCAACATTTTTTTATTTTACTCCAAAATTTAATTACGCTAAAAATATAATTTTTCCAATATTGCTTGATTGCTCGCCTCCATTTGAATGCCAAACATTTTTGTTTTTGGCAATAAATAAAAGATTTAAAGTTCCCTCGTACTTACAATTAACTGCTTATTTAAGATCGTAAAGTTTAAATATTAGGCGGTCAGATTTTTGGTGCACAAATTTTGAGCACCTAAATAAAATTATATTATATCACATTTTTTATATGCTTAAATTTACCTACACTATTTACTAAAACTGTGGGAAAGATTTAATGAAAAACTGAAATAATTTTCTCGTTAGAAGAAAAGTTAAAATTTTCACGTCAGAATACTGAAAAAAATGAACAAAACTCCTTACATTAATTAATGTATAAGAGAGTGAGAGGCATAAAAATAAAGACTATTTTTTTCAATTTAAACTTTCAATTTTCAAATTTGACGTAAATCCAGTTGTAAAATAAAACACCGTGTTAATTATAAATAAAAAATTTGCAGGTTTTAATAGAAAAAATCGGAATAAAGATCTATTGTGGCTGAGAATATCATGAATATATGGTTCAAAATTAGTTTTGAAGCGTTTTTTTTTTTTTTTTTTTTTTTTTTCAGAATTCGACGTCTTAACCAAATTTGAGTTTTTAATTTTGGAATGAGGGATGATTAAACCTCTATTTTTGTATCAATTTTTTATTAGCCATCGAAGAGTTAATAATTCACTTCAGCCTACACATACATTTTTGCCTAACTTTCCATGATTCTATGTGTTGATCTGAATTTGTAGAGATATTACAATATTAATTACAACTACTCTTGTTTAAGATTAAAAGCATATATCCTGAAACACGATCAGGAGGATAAGCTCGAAAGTGCAGACGATCGTAAATCGCAAGCTTGTTCACCAATATCACCTTTCTCTTCTTGTTTTGTTTCCGTTTGTTTTTATGAAGGACTAAATCCAAAAATCCAAGTATACGATAAAGATGTTATTACATTGAATATATCGTTAAAAATAACGTTGTTGTAACTACAATGAAAATTTCATTGTAAGTCTTCGATGGAAATGGACAATTGACATTGCCGCATGAATAATTTGACATATTATACTCATAAAAAATGTAAAACTGATGGCGATGAAATAAAGCATCTTAAAAATGAACAGCGAAAAATTGTATTGTCATAATTTATTGTTTATAAATCCTCAAATCGGTTGAAATGGTTGCAGTGAGTTTGGCTTCAGCCACATACATTGTTTCTCTGATGATTATCATTGCAGTGAATGCTCTTCAAGCGTGAATGGTTCTGTTGAAATAAACTGGTGGAAAAACTTAGAAGGCAAAACAATATTGAGCGGTAACAGTTTGAGCAACGTCAGTCGTAGATGCATCAGCGCTAATGACATCGGGTCACGGTGGCATTGCCATTAGCACCAACGTGGACCATGAACCGCTGATTGGCACGTGAAGAAGCCTGAACTAAAAAGCACTTTACCTACTCACAAACGACAATCCTGAGCGGTCAATGAGGCATTTAAGTGGATTACGTAACAAAGCGAAACAACCCCTGGATGATGCATGGTGCAAAGTGAACATTAAAAATTAATCGATAGCCGATAATTTGATTTCACCTTGCTACTTCAGTTGAATGATCAAAAGATGTTCGTCTGAAGCTGTCCCAGATGCTCATGGGACACGTCTTACTAATTTTAAAAGACAACATGAAATTGAGACGTTTGGTATAATCACAAGGAACAGATTTTTATATTAGTTGTAAAATCATCATGAACGAAAGTTGAGCTTTCATATGACGAGGGTGTGTAATCGAGTTATCTGATAACCAGTAAAGTGTAATGAAGCTCGAATGATTCAGTTAAATAACAGTGTTAAAATCAATCCAGCATTTCCAGCGAACCATTCGAATGAAAAAATATAATCTTCCAGTTGAAATGATAACGATTCTCATTTGGTCGAAAAATCACAAGCTAATGAAGCTCGGGATTTAATTCATTTCAGTATTCTTTCATCAGGAACACTAATAATAATTATTGCAATTTTTATGAACAAAGAACCGTTTGAGTTAATTTCGTTTTGATTAAGGAGCGTTTTCTAATGATGAAACATGATTATAAGATTATTCAGACAATACATATCATTCAAACCGTATTTAATAACCGAGAGTATTGTGCTGATGAATCAAACACTCGAATTTAAGTGCAAAGAAAATTCGTGAGAGTAATGCCAAGATGATTAATGGCAGACGAAGAAAGGTTGACGAGCTTGTGTGAGGCGTGCGATTCTGATCGATGTTTATTGCCGAATCGTGAATAAAAATGGCATCTGTGTTCATAAAAGTCAAATCAAACACACGTTTCGTATCAAAAGTAATATAATCAATGAGAAAAGAAAAATTGTTCGTTATTCTTTTTTATGTCATACATATTGCAATAAAAAGATTGTAATTCGTTTGCATCTGTATATGAAATGTGAATGATTATCAAATTAATCGCATAATGCAAATTTGAATGCAAATTCTTAAATTTTCTATCTGTGGCATTCATAATTTAAATTTGGAATTATATTGGAATATTCATATCTGTTTCAGTGTGTCATCTGTGTGAATGCGAGAGCCACAATGCAAACTGCGCCATGTGGGCACCGAGTCGTGTGCAGGTAAATTAAATTTCTGCCGTTGATCAAAATGATGCATTTAAAATAAAAATTGATACATTCTGTGGCATTACAGACGCTGTTTCGTCAAAACCATTCAAATGGCTGTATCTCAAAGGCTTTTACCATTGAGGTGTGTGATATGTAGAGCCAAGATTTTACGACTCAAGCAGACACTGATTCCAAGAGACGTAAGTGAACATCTAGAATATAGCTGACACATTTTGGTTTTCCGAATACTTGTCTAATTTCTTGAAAGAAGCTACCGTGACGTCAGAAATAGAAGTTTTGTGCTATCTGAAATTAGAAATCTTGCATTCAAAATAATGGTTCATATGATTTTTATGAATTTTTAATCAAGATAACGTTTGAAAAAAAAGAAAACAACTTTTACCTTTTTTTTCTGTGCATTTAAAGTTAGAGTTGAAACACTGTTGCGTACATCATTCAATCTCAATTTGAAGCGAAATTGATTAATTTTTAAAATTTAATTTGAAGTATATATCAGCTGAATTGGATTAGATTTAAATTAGATGTAGAATTCACATTTATTCTGTAATCTTTTTTAGTACTCTATGTCGGGTAAGTCTTGGGTGTTGCCGCAAAGTGCGTCGGAATATAACATGGGCACAGGAGTTCCGGTTGGAATATCCGTCCCGGGTGGCAGGTGGAGTGCCGGAAATGTGCCAGCATCGGCCTCCCTCTACTCAATGGCGAGTGGTGCGTCCTCCATATCGGGTAAAAAAAAAACACTTTTCCACCCCTAACTGTTACTTAATATAATGAAATTTTCATCAAAAATCTATTCTATTCTATTCTATTCTAAGAAAATATCTATATAAAATAATTTACTTTTGTATTATTTCAAAATAAAAAATAAGTAAAAAAAGCGAACTATCAAAATACAAAATCGAACATTTTGTACTATATAATCAACGATATTTCCAGGTGTGTCTTCCGTTTCATCAGCCACAACATCATCTGGACACAGCTCAGCAAGTTCCAGTCTAGGGAAACCCTCGAGGGTGCGTCAACCAACAGGAACAACACTCCGACGATCTCAAACCCAATCTATGAAAATGCGTATTCAGGTAACAACGATAAAACTGACGCTTTTTAAATGGCCAATCAAATTTAATTTAAATTACTTATTTATTAATAATCATATCATATATCCAAATTATAGGAATACCAAGATCCTGTTTCACAAGTCAATAACGAAGACGAAATCTTGAGGGAAAATCGTGATCGAAGATTGCCGCCTATAAAAGAATTCCAGAGAGACTACCGGGTTGGAAAAGCTTCGACTAGATTAAGGTGAAATATCTCCAAAAACTGCATTTGATCTAAGCAAATCTCATTTTTGTTCAATTTTCACAACAGATGGTTTGAATGCCAGTTTTATCACAACGCGGATATCGAACTTTTTTACAACGCTTTGCTTTTTAGGAGTAAATTACACAATCATTGCCGATCTCATTTTTAACTTTTTAAATTTCATATAGTTGAGATATAAATGATACTGATTCGTATTTTTATTTTAAATGTTTGCTTCGAAATAAAGATTTAATGGAATGATGCATGTTATATTGTTGTAATGTAAATATCATCATTTCAGATGTGCACAGAAAATAGTTACGCAATTGGAAACAAGCCCAGGTCCGCGAGTTTCAACGTCAGACCCAACAACATCGACGGGTACAACAACTACCAGGTCGACGAGAAAATCGCGATCGCCATCAGCGCCGAAAACTGTTTTAACGGTAGCGCAAGAGGTGCAGAAGACAAAGAAAGAGAAGGAACGTGAAAAAGAACGTGAAAAGGCCGAAAAGGTAAGGCAGAAGGAGGAAGAAAAAGCAGAAAAGGCGAGGCAGAAGGAGGCGAAAAAGCTGGCGAAGGAGGAAAAAAAGCGGGCCAAAAAGGAAGCGAAGGCCAGACGAAAGGAAGCCGAGGAAGTTCTGATAAGAGACTCCAAGTAGCCACTTAATTTGTAAAATAAACCGTAGCGAGCAAAAAACTAATAAAAGGTTCGATGTCTGCAACTGACGATTAATCATGTCTTCGAGGATTTTTTCGTTAGCAATTTCTCAATGTTTTTTACATGAGCAGAGAACAAGAGGAAGCCTAATAACTGTCGGCTAATTTTTTTTAATGAATACCTTATTGTATTGCTTTTTCATTTTTGAATTCTTATAACTCGATAAGAATAAGTTTTCATTTGTCATATGTCAGTCGAGATTATGATCAAATCCAAATTCGATCCGAAGTTTTTGTTACCTAAAGACCTAATTGGGCTCAACTAAGTTGCAACTCCAGCTACCAAATAAGTACTCGTGTTTCGACTGAGTTACAACCAATAGTTTCAAAATAATTAATGCTCGATGTCAAATGGTTTTTCAATCAAATTTTAATTTGGTTAACGAATGCTTTTCAAATGGAATCCAGAGTTAACAGATCAAAACTAATTTTCAGAGGCCTTTTCTCTTACAATTGGTACCTAAAGATCGAATGAGGACAGTCATGGCATAATCGGCGATAGGAAATAAGTCAATAAACAATCTAGCAGCGGCCAAAATACATAAAGTAATCTTCATATCGATCGCGGTTATCACATTTTTATATAGATCTCAATTTTTCCAAGATTAGAGAATCAATCAAAACTATGCAATTCACGTGATACTAAAGTTACAAACTAGACTGTTACTCAAATTTATTCATTAGGCCAATATTTTTGTTGTTATTTTTTGTTTATTCATTTTTTCAAAGCTATACTAGTCAAAACTCGAGCGATTTTCACGCAAACTGTGATGATATGATATTTAAAAAATATTCAACATTCAAAGAGCTAATTTAACATTAAATTGTTATTTTAAATTGTTTTTAATTTTACGGAATTAAAACTCAAAATTGATAAAACTGTATACAACATTTAAAATTGAACACAAATTTTGTAGTTCTCAAAGCGTACAAATTATGAAGAAAATCTGGCCTACAAATTAAAAATCTTTATAAAAATTATATTCAGTTTGTTAGAAATAGAAAGCCTACGTAGTTTCGTCGAAATGTTTCTACAATCAAAACGAATTAATTTGTCTTTCACAAAGATTGTTAATCAATAGTTTCTACATATAGCATTCTGAAAGAAATAACTCGTCAGAATTCAGAGGAAAATTGTAACTATAATGAAATCTATCCTACTCGCGGGACGCCAAAAAGTCGAATTATATTGTAAAACTGCGGTGTAAAATATACTTACGTCATAGCTATTAACGAAATTTGTAGATGACAGTGAGGGTAATGACAACTTTGCTTAGATGCGATAATAAACGATGAGACCCGATTATTGAGGACTGCATTTCAAGTTGGTTCACTTAAACAATAGTTCCTCGTCAGTCTAGTCGAGCAATTTTTTTCATTGCGAAACAATTTTTTATTCAAATCAACCGCGAAACGAGGTCGACTTTTGTTTTTGTTCGAAATTTAAATGTTTTAAAATAAAATGTTATATCAAACTTTAAAATAGAGGTTTATAATTTTGTCAATTGTGAAGAAAGCGCAAAAATGAAATCTAAATTCTATTATAATTGCAAATACAAAATGACTGAAATCCATTTTCTTAAAGGTTCAATTTGTAGCCTTCGCTTCTGCTCATTAGAATTTTTGTTCATTCTTGTTTCCTCCCAAAATCAAAAGCCTGAAGAAAAAAAAATCAAAAGCAATTTTGCACCTGCCTGCGTCGTTATAGGATGTTATATGAAAATGGAGTGCACACAAGGCCAGATACAGTTTGAAGTAAATTCTAAACGCCAACGACGAGTCATTCGCATTACGATTGCATGTCAAGAATGAAGGATTCGCTACAATGGGAGAATAACGACTATTATGATTATCCATATTATCAGTATTAAAGTCCAGTTAGCGGCGGAGGCACAATGGAGCTACTTGTTCACAATAAGCGACAAGGATTTGCGTACGGTTCCGGTGGTTTTGTGAGAAACGTTCAATTAAATTATAATTTCATTCGCAATTTGATTCTGTAACATCAAACAAAAGATATTATAATTCAAATCAGGCATTAACGTTTCAAAAATTTTGCTCAGCTACAAACCCGCTGCACATATCACGAACAAAAAAACCTAATTAAGTATTACATCAAAGTAGAGCCTTGTCAATTATTAAGCTTAAAGTGATTAATTTTATATTTCTAAGATGGATAATTATACAAATATGTTGATTGAATGAAAATAATTCGGCAGGTCGTTATTCTTGAATTGAGCGAGAAAACGATTAGCAAAGGGAAAAGTCGGACAGTTGAAGGGGCTGACCGGGTGTCAAAAATCAAAAAACAACAAGCAAATTGTGACCGAGTATCCTTGCCGAACAAACTGTTTTTGAACGATCGTTCAAAATAATTTCACATAAGACTGTATGAATTTCATTCTTATTTTTCGTATTGACGTTTTTGTTATTTATTTGACAACAAGCTCAAAAACTGATTGAAAACAGTTTGTCACGCGTGGACACGAGCGACAATTATACGTTTATCAAGAAGTCAATTTGAACGGGTGCATGCGCGTGCGATTATGCGGATGAATGTAGTCATAGAAAATACAGTAGTGATGCGCGAGTATTGAGTTATTGAGTACGCTGGATAACAGTTTTATCGATGTTTTCCACTACGGTAAAATTAATTTTCAAAATTAATTGACAATAATTCAATCTAACTGCTAGAACAATAAGCAAATTTTTTTATCGCTGAGTTTGAAATACAAATAAAAGTAATATTTAATTGAGTGTACACTTGAGTTTGTACGACGAATGGCAATATTTCAAAAACTCGACGAAGAAGCTGTTTTCCAGCATTCGCATAAGTCATTTCCGGTTTTGAGCTAGGAAGTGTATGACTCTGCACACGCGTCGTCGCGAATTAACAGCGGCGCGCCCAAAATGTTGGCAATAAGTTCCAATAAGGAGACAAAAAACATTCGATTAACGTAGACAATTGTGGATATTTTAGGTATACGCGTTATACTTCATATATTACCATAATGAAAAAACTGACTTTTTGTTCATAGTAACCGAAGTTTAAGTGTAGACAAACTTTTAGCTAGTGATGATAAAAAACACAAATAAAATTCGTAGAAATAAAATTAATTAAAATAATATGATAATCTAAACTAAACAGAAAGAAAATGTTAGAACGCAATGCAAGTTATCAACTAAGATGTGGACTTTGGAAATTAATCGTAGTTCTAAAATGTATATTTTACATGAAATATACATATTACAGATGCAATCTCAAAATGACTAATCAAAAAAAAAAGCAGAGGATAAGTTCTGATAAGATCTGTAATTTACTTATCAAGTTTTGATTAATTTTCAATCACAGAGACGATGAACGTGGACATGACGTTTGTTTCATTAAAAATTTCATTAAAAAACGCATGTGTAACAGTGCCAAGAAAAATGTTGAAGTTCACAATATGTCAAATCGATGAAGGTTTTTCGTTTTATAATTGCTGTTTAGACCGGCTCTATTGTTTCATCAGAAGACTTATATTTTAGCTGCCTAAACGTTCATCGAGCTCGCAAAAAGTATTAAACGGCGGACAAAAACGATAAATAAATAATCATTAAATAATCCTAAAAATATACAACTTAAAACATTTATATTGTATTGTAACAGAGCTAGTTAGGAGCTGAATGATTGAATAGTTGCGATTCCTTTTTCTATGCGAGCTTCTGTAAAGATAGGCGAACGAACAACCCCGTTGCCCATGCATCCGAAACAGTTTAAGCGGTTGATTTTAACGAGTCTATTTTTAGTAGTTTTATTTATTGACTATCAAAGTGTATAGAAAATACTGTATCAAATGTTGTGTTATGTATACGTTAGCACAACACGGCGAATACAAAACAAACTGAATAAAACATTGTAATGGAAAAGAGAGTGTTGTATTAATGAAGGACCCTTCATTTGGAAAAATTTATTTAAAATCCTTCTGAGAACAGAATAATGCTTGTTGAACATTTTATAATTATTAAATTTGTGATTTTTTTTTAATAACAATTATATATAAACTTAATTTAAATTAAATGCTTTATCAATAAAAATCATCATGATTAATTTCGGAATTTGATTCCTGCTCGAGACATAGAATGATGATCATTACTATTAGATTCCTTGCATCAACTTTTCAGTATCTTTCTTCAAATCTGGAAATTTATCTAAAATTTCTTTCGTTTTTTTCTCTGCTGCACTGCGAACTCTTCCTTGGTTTTCATTGTAGTTGTTTGTATATGTCTGACAACTAAAAAAAGTAAAATTAATAGTTATTAAAACAAAGATAAAAAATTGCCCAATATAATATTGTTTGATTACATAAATATGGAGTGGTCATAGTTTTACGCACCTGTTCCCGTCTTGACCAAAATGTGCATAATTAGTGATCGGCTTTTCACAGAAGTAACACATAGATGCACCGCATTGACAATGAATAAAATTGCATCCCTCAGTTTTTATGTAAGATTTCTTACATTTATAGCAATTTCGTATAAGGGCTTTCGTCATCTCTTCTTCAAGCTGATGACGAGCCTTGACTTTAACATCGCACGGATCTGGCGAATGGTTCACCTTTTTGCATAACCTGTAAATTATAAACCGTCCCCAATTATTTGAATGATTTCAATAAATGCAATTGTTATTTGGTGAAAATATAAAAATTATATGAAACTACACACCGGCAAGATATTTTTCGGCACTCAGGGTTCATGCAATCGAATATTTTGTGATCCTCTGGTAAGATTGCTGAATAATTACAGAAGGGACAAGAAACTAAACCGTCGATTTCTGCTTTTTTCACCTCAGCTTCTTGCCATTTCAGTACAAATTTTCTATAATCTGATGGCTTTAAAATTTTTTGAATGTCCTTCAGATTGAACTGTGAACCACAAGTTAAAATGCAACTTGTGGTGTAGTTTGCATCTGACATTTTTATTTCAACTGATTTCTTTACGCATGATTTACAAAAATAATGCTCCGATGTACAGTTGATGATCCTTGAGGGGATGTATTCTACCATACAACATTCGCACTCTATAAACAATTTGTTTTTCTACAACAAGCAATGTAATATTAATGAGAAAATGTGTTCAACAAATTTAAAGATACAATCAGAATCAAATTACTCAAAAACTCATTCAACACTCACAATGCAAGTTCTTATTTCTCTGAACTCTCTTTCGTCTCTTTTCTCCATGAACCTCAGAACTTTCCCTTTATTTTTAAGGTACACAACATCAATTAGTAAATTAACATCTGTTGTGTTCAGTAAATCTTTTAGACATCTACTTCTATGATAGCTTTTAACAGTTGATTCCTGATCCAATTTTTTGATCGTCAAAACTAAATTATTATTCAGCGTGGTGAAGATCTTGTGTAATTCATTGATCTAAATAAATTAAAAATATGTAAAGATGATAAATATATATTTACATAATTTTTTATTACTATTGGTTCTTACTCTAAAAGATTCACCATAAACTCTATTCAAGTACTGCAATGCCTGATAACTATAAGGACACTTTCTATTTGGATCCTCAAAGTACTCAACAGGATCCTGAAAAGCCTCAACAAATTTTTCAACATTGAAATTTTTAACGTAATTTTGTCTCAACTCGGCTCTTTCCAAGCACTTTTCAGTTGTCAAATATTTAGGATCTTTCAAGTTGTCGTCAATGAATTTTTCAATTGCTTCATTGTTCTCATAATTCTTCTGCGCAAAGTGAAAAATATAAGTTTCGTCTGCATCAGGAAACATCTTCAACAAATTTTCATAAACTGCTTCTAAGCTCGCATTTTTGTCCATTTTCTGCGCACTTTCATCGGCGTCATGAACTGTATTCAATTCGGCGCAGAGGTCTGCGAATTTTATCAAACGTTCAGATTCCGTATATAAATCTGCAGGAAATGGCGGCTCGATTAAAAGTTGCTTGATGGCATTATCATCACAGCAGGAAAACATTGTTTTCAATTTGTAGTAAATATTTTTATAAGGCACTTCGTCTATTGAATAATTTTTTGTAGAATTTTGCAGAATTAGTGAAGATGCTGATGATGAGTTGGGCAATCCAGAAGGGCCCGGCAGAGCTATTGCAACATCTTCTTTAACTTTTGCTTGTACTGAACCCATCATTTGGTTTGACAATAACAAAGCTTCTTGCAAGTCATTATCATATAACTAAAAAATATTATTATTACCATCAATCATTATCATAATATTATTATAATATTTTTATATTGCATAAGCGTATTTAAGAGTCATTTCTAAAAGTAGCTGTCGTAATGAATATTTTAAAGGAGGTCATACTCAAAATAAAATATTTGTAGAGTACTCTTTGAGATATCAATATGAATCAAGTTTGCTTACATCTTTTTCATCATCTAGGAAACTCGCCATTTCGTTGAGCCACTAACGAATGTTTCGTATAAAGTAGTTGAAAAAATATTGTTGTTTGCTTTAGTAGCTATTTGAGTATATGGCAAATCTTTCGTAAGCCAGAACTTGAAAAACAAAGGTTAGAAAAACTTAATGATGTATTATTGCGTCAAAAACGGATATAAGGCAAATAGTTCTGGGATTCCACGTAGTACTTCTTGATAACGATTCGAAGAATAATTTCTTCTTTTTTTTATACCATTGGCAACACTGTTGATCATCAATGAACTGCCCTCTGGCGGCGCGAGTAAACATAAACATCTCTCATTGTGCCAGGATTTGACTGAAATTCAACAGATTCCACGATTTCATACGAACCGTTGGAGATGAAAGTCGTCTGTTCGAGGTTAATTTCATGTTTATCTTTTTCGTAAAATCTAGTGGACATTTGTGGAAATTACTGTTATTTATTCTTGTGAACGACTTTTAAATAGACAAGTTGAATCTACTTAATCCAAACATGGATCCCGCCTTGTTGAGAGAACGAGAACTATTCAAGAAAAAAGCTTTATCAACTCCGAGGTAATTAATTTTTCAATTGTTTCGAATAACATATAAAATTATATCGATATTTGTCTCTGTTATAATTCTTTACAAAAAGAATTATTATTAATTCGGTTAGTAGACTTTCATTCCTCAGATGATCTTTCTAACCTAAAAATTGAAATATTCAAAATACTTAACCAGAATATATTTCAAAAATTCAAATGACATAAAATCTGATTAATAAAATTATAAATATTTTAAACTTTTTCTATAAATGATTGTTTATTGACAGTGTTGAAAAGAAAAAACGAGAACCAGAAAAAGATGTTAGCCGTGATAATGCACTACGAAAAAAAGCAAAAGTTGCAGCTGCACCAAAAGTGGATATCACGAATTATAAAACCATGCCTTCGAGCTCTCAACACAAGACTGCAGTTCTGGCAAAAATTGTGAGATACATGAAATCTAAATATCAGGAAGGCGATGACCAAGCACTGACGTTGGACGAAATTCTTGATGAAACAAACCAGTTGGATGTCAACTCGAAGGTAAATTAATATTCGTGAATTTTTTTTACAATTAATATAATATCTGAAATTCATTGTAATTTTTGTTATTTTAGGTGAAGCACTGGCTACAAACTGAGGCACTGAGTTCAAATCCAAAAATCGAAGCTACTCCAGAAGGGAGATTTTGTTTCAAACCAATGTTCAAGTTACGTGACCGAAAATCCTTAATCAGATTACTGAAACAACATGATTTGAAAGGTCTGGGTGGTATTTTTCTAGAAGATATTCAAGAAAGTTTACCCCATAGTGAAAAAATTTTGAAGGTAAAATCTAAAACCATTTTTAGATCATTTATCGATGGCTCTTACGAAGACTGACTTATTTCAAGATATCGCTGAAAATTTCTCATTTTTGTGTTAATTGAATAGGAAATGAGACAGAGTTTTGCCGCAAAATAAAATAAACCGTTAGTTTTATAAAAAGAAATCAGTCACTTTATTTAACTTCACAATTCACAAACATATATAATCATAGAAGCAAATTCTCATTAAATTAATAAAAAAATTATTTTTCAGGGTGTTCAAAACGAGTTGATCTACATCACCAGACCTAATGACAAGAAGAAAGTTGTATTTTATAATGATAGAAATTCAATGAAAGTTAGCATTGACGATGAATTTAAAAAACTCTGGCGAGGAGTGACTGTTGATGCCATGGACGATCAGAAAATAGAAGAGTATCTTGAAAAGCAAGGTATTCGCACGATGCAAGACCATGGTCTTCGTAAGATTGCTCCAATCAAGAAAAAGAAACCAAATATGCGAAGGAAAATCAACCGAGCACCCAGAGACAATACTCATGTTGCTGACATTCTGATAGACTATGATAACAATAAGTAAACTCTTTAAACAGTGTTTTTCTTTTCATTTTTGTACTTTACATAGTTAAAGATTGCAATGTTCGCGAGTTTTTGAGAAAACTTTCTTTAAATTGCGTCTACAGTTTAGTACTCTACATCAATTTATTTGTGATATGAATTACTATGTAATTTATGTAAGAGATAAAATACTTTTTATAGTAAAAATTAAGGTATAATTTTATGAAAACTGTGAGATGTACATATAGATTTTAACCATATCGCAGAATTATGTTATCTAACATTTACAGATCATTGTCACGTTATTATAGTTGAGCTACTGAAACTAAATTGATGTAAAGACTATAAGCTACGAATAAAAATTTGTTAATTAATTTTTGTAAACATTTGTTTATACTTTTCACTGTCGAATTGAATACATATCAATCAATAAAATAAAATAAACTGATAATTTCGAGAGTATAAATAAATGAATCAACAAAGTTATCGACCGCCAGTATTAGAAGATTTAGTAGAACATGTTTAGTTCTATCTCTATTAAAATGAATTAGTAGGAGAAAGACAGATTTAGGACCTTAAAACTAGTTAGTCGTCGCGCGAGCATAGTGTTTTTAAACGCCCAACGATACGACCTATAAAAAAGTGCAAAGACCGGGAACACAGTGTTCATGCGACCGCCGTGAAAATCACAAGTTCATTGCAATCCTTTCTTCGTGAATGAAATATAATGACAATCACCTCCGCGGCAAACAGTAATCTATTAGCAATTGATTCTCAATTCAATAATGAAAACAAAATTACAGGGTAAGTGTTACAAACAATTAAGTTTTCTTGACTCAACAGTACCTTGTACGCGTCCACTTTTCAAGCCGGCTCGTGTCGTGGTTTATTTTTTTCCTTTTTTTCACCTACCTATCTATTCAACTTTCTGAATTAAACTAGAACAAATTCTGAATGGAAAGCTACCCAAAAAGATCAGCAAATATTTTATGACCAAAAATGACGGAACCCGGAATTACATTATTACCAATAATTATGTCGATCAATTTTTTAACATCATTTTGACATTACCTACGATTGTGAAACATATAATGGACGACTTTTATGAGTGACATACTGAAACAAACATTTGCATTTTTTTATCTATTGAAATTAGTGCTAAATTTAATCGTTTTTGGTTAGCAAGAAAGTATAAAATGTGTAATTGGCAAAATAAAAAAAAATTGTCTAGTATGTGTACCACCAAATTGTATCAAATGTTTTATTACCAGGACTCAACATTTTTTACCGGTACTTATTTGACATAATTACTTAAAACATTTGATATATCATTTATTAATAAATAGATATAAAATAATTGTTTATATTGACACAACAAAATGTAAAAATTAAAATTTTGATTATATTTTAATTAAACAGTAATACTCCAACTGTCAGTTCAAATTTCACTATCGTAGTTTCATTAATACAATCAAAATAATTTATCTGATTATTTTGTAGAAGTTTGTGTGATATTACTGACACAACTAAACGTACATTCTTTGTTATTATTCTATAATATCTGTCACAAATTCTTCTAATTTATGTTTGTTATTTGCATGTATATCAGTATTTAAAATCACTTAAAATAAACCAGGGTTCAAATATAACACCATCAATTTTTAATATTGATTACAAAATGAAGTTTAAGACTAAATAAGTTATTCTCCGCCCAATACAAAATGTTCGTTAAAAGACAGTATCCTTTAATAATAAAGTTTCCACCTAGAGACAAAAACATAAACTTTACTAAAGAAGTAAAGTAATATTTTTCATCCTTTATTAATGTGTGATTTCTTGTAATAGCTAAAAAATTGGTATTTAGATTGTTAAGATACAATGGCTTTAATTTAAAAAAATTTTTTTTTTTCAAAACATTTTGTACTGTCATTTTACAAACTTGGGATTTCATAGAAAAGCTTTTTTCATGTTAAGATACGTGTTGAAATACAAAATTATTTTGAAATTAAACAAATTTTGATTAAATGTCTGGTTCTTACAAAAAGCTATGCAAATAGCAATATAATTTCACGAGACAAAATGAAGAATTTTTTTTAAAGACGGAGGGAAAATACTCTTTTTATCCTCCGGAAGTCAAAATCATGTTTTTGTTTTTTTTGTTTGTTTGTTTTTTTTTTTTTTTTTCAAATACTATTTTTCTTTCTCTACAGGAAATCAAATCGTAATCTTTTTTCGTTTTCTCTGAAAAAAATATAATTTGCAACTGATTTTGATCTTATCTTACAAACATTAATAATAAATCAGATGCATCTAATACAACAATTTTTATTTTACGTAAAAGTCTGAAACTTACAGAGGTCATTCAAAGTAGTAATCAGTTCTAAGCACTTGAAACTCTTGTTTATAAAATGTATATTTTATATTTGTGCATTGCATTTGACAAAGTTGCATAATCTGATAAGCATTTGCGATCTTAAAAGTAAGGAAAGTTCCAATTCTTTTGTATAAGTCATTATGTAAAAAATGCAAATGCCTGAGATCATTCATTACTGAAGAATATGTAAATATTGTATGGACATTCGACTTATTATAAAATGATGAATGAATAACATAATACTTTGCTAGCGTGTTTACCTATCGCCATCCTAAATCCCTTTCCCATCCTCATCCCTAAGAAAAAAGTTGATGACCTCTGCATCATGTATGGAATCGAATAATTCTTAAGCTAAGTTTGCTTTAGTTTTTGTTTCAGCGATGCTGATTGGTCCATTCATTCACGGACCAGTTTAAATTTTAATGCTACATTTTTTATTTAAAAAAATTAGTGAATTGTATTATTTTTATATTAAATTCACAAATGTAGTATTGTTATAGTATTTAATGTCAATGTTTTATCTAAATAAAAAAAACAGATTGACTCGCGTAACGCGTTTATTATCTAGTTGTTTATAAAAACTCATGTTTATGATTACTCATTAAAATTTGATATTTAACATGCGCTCTTATGGAGAAGCATGAAAACAGCAAAAGTTATAGAGTTTGACTACGAAATTGATCATCTGGGTACTGAATAATTATAAATTTAATGTCCGGTTTCTAAAATAGGACTTATGCTCGAAAGGCTTTTTATTAAAACAAAAAAGTATCGAGCAAATTTATATTTTTGACGTTGACGAAGTTGATTGTTATGATCTGAAGAATAACTTTGCCACTCAGTATTGGACTTATGCACTCCAATATTTATTCGTTACAATTTTAATGCAGTTAGAATTTGACACAATGTTTAAATTTTAAAAGAATGTCACGAGTGAAAGAGTTTAAATTATTTCAAGTAAAGTATACAACGTGAACTGGGTCAAAGTTCCAGTCAAAATTACCATGATTAATGACAATTTTTATCAATGTCTGACAAAGCTATTTTTTATCTACATTATATAGTTCGAAAGGATATCGTTGCTAATATTCATTAAGGTAAAAAGTCGTATAGGTGCAACGAAGATGGCATTAACAATTTATCCGCAAGCGGAAGAAAGATAATGCGAGAATGACTAAGATTTCACCTTAACCAGTAGCAATACAAACGCTGATAAGATTAATATGATTTCAGAATACAATCAATCATGACATCATCTTACGATGTAAAGTACCATGTCTTCCAGGAAGACATATCTTGGATTGAGGATATGCCTCGAAGTAGAAACCTAGATAAATACAGAGATTTGGCTTCTTTTTGTTGGAAAAGATTCAAAATAATACTAGAAGACCCTGATAAATTGCGATTAAAGGTAAAGATTTTTTTATATACTTACTACTTAATTTTTGCAGCAGTATAAATCAGTATAGGTGTGAAAAGAACCAATCAGAACATGCGAAAAGCAAAATGTCAATGTGTACGTTTTAAGTTGAATATATTGTTATGCATGTTATTAGAATATTCTTGAAGAATATGTTTTTGTTAGAATAAATTGTAACAGTGTATGTGCCCTTTTTTTAAATCATTGTTTTTCTCTATACTACAAGAGAGGGGATACTGTGCAAAACTAAAGAGCTAAACAAATAGAAATTCATTTTGATCATTTCTTTTAGATGAAATTGTGGAAAGCAATGGAAGCCGACCCAGAATTTCATCCCTATCATTGGGATAAACCGAGTTCGGATGAACAGAAAAGAAGAGCAGCCAGACAATTAGCACGACTGAATCATCAAAAATTTTTACCTGACAACATTGACAAACTTAACTATAGCATTAAGGTGACGAGTTCAACAATAAATAATTTGATTCAAATTCATCTGGAAGAAGCAACAATTAACATGACTAATTAATATTTTATAGACCGGCCATATGATGACTATCAATGAAGCTACGTGTATGGTTGATCCATCTTTGTCAGTCAAAATTGCAATTGGAGTTTATCTGTTCGGAAATACAATATTGAGTTTAGGTACAACGCGTCATCATTCGGTATTTTATGATGTTTGGAATAAAAAGGTACGGAAAAGCACTCTTAAAATTGTTTAATTCAACAGCGATTGAAAATATTATTATATTGTCATTTGATTTGAAACAGTTATTAGGTTGTTTTGCATTAACCGAAGTTGGTCATGGCAGCAATACGAAAATGATGCGAACCACTGCTACTTATGACCCAAAAACACAAGAATTTGTTCTTCACACTCCTGATTTTGAAGCAGCAAAATGTTGGGTCGGAAATTTGGGTAAATTACACAGACACATAGTTGAATACAGCGATCAGTTTTGTTCATAAATATTCATAATAATTTTGTTTAATTTAGGTAAAACGGCACTTGTTGCAATAGTCTTCGCACAATTAGTTTCCTTGAACGTTTGCCATGGATTACATGCTTTTATCGTGCCAATAAGAGACCCGAAAACTTATTTACAATACCCAGGAATTGATGTTGGAGATATCGGAGATAAAATAGGTGTTCATGGAATCGATAATGGGTACATATCTTGTATTTTTAATTGAGAAATCATTAAAAATTGAGTAATTAAAGGAATAATCAAAACAAAAAATGCAAACATTGAATTATGTTTCAGGTATATCATGTTTAACAACTACAGAATTCCCAAAGATAATTTGCTAAATAGAACAGGCGATGTAACCGCGGAAGGTGAATATGAAAGTTCTTTTTCTGATCCTCAAAGGATTCTTGGTGAGTTTTGAGAAATGTTGAAGCAAATTTAACTCAAAAATAGAGAGAAAACAATTTCTCATATCAATCTCAAGTATTGCCAAAACATTTCGTTCATGGTTGCAGGTGCGGTATTAGAGAATTTATCTGCTGGTCGGATGGGCATCTCTCAAGAATCCACAAACTCTCTTGGCATGGCTATTGTCATAGCGATACGCTATGCAGCTTGTCGGAAACAATTTGCGTCTTCTCTCTCAACAGAAATTGAAACCCCAATTATAGAATATGAACTACACGTAAGTAACTCACGTTGCATTGTATTTTACACTGTACAATTATATTATTTGTTAGTCATTTTAAATACATGCATTTTCAGCAATGGAGACTCTTTCCACATCTCTCAGCTGCTGTTGTTTTTAGAATATTTATGTCCGAATTCACAAATGTATATTTAGAGAATGTACAAAAATCTATGGACGGCGTTGATGTACCTAATCTCGTGAGTGTTATGAAAATTTTCAACCAGAATGTAATGATAAAAATTGCAACCAATTAAAATTCTTTTTTTTTTTAAGAGTCAAATAGTATCTGAAATTCATTCCATCGTATCAGCTATCAAGCCTTTGATCACGTGGACGTGTCGTGATGCAATAAAGGAATGCAGAGAAGCCTGTGGTGGTCATGGCTTTCATGTTTGTAAGTTTATATTGCCAACAAAATAATATCCACTTATTATTTCGATTATAAGTAATTTTAAATTACTACAGAAATGATTGACTTGTTTTGTTATTCTTTAGCTGCAAATTTAGGTAATTTGGCTGCGAATCATGAACCAACCGTGACCTATGAAGGTGACAACAATGTCTTGATTCAACAGACCAGTAACTGGATTTTGAGACAATGGACAGATCTTCAGAATGGTTCAGCAATAGTCAGCCCTTTGGCCTCAGTGGAATTTCTATCAAACGGCGAGAACATTCTCAGGCAGAAATTCAACGCTAGATCCAAGACAGATATGCTGTCTTTGGAATGTACGTGTCAAATATTAATATATTTTAACAGAAAGTAAATTGTATGATAAAAACTGAAAAAATTAAGCTTTACATGTAAAAAGTAATGTTTTTTAAAAGCTTGATTATCGATCCTTTTTTCACTTTAAAATTCCAGTTCTTTCCTTCAGAATGAAAGAACTCTCTTATACAATGTGAACATATTCTAAATATGATTAATAGTATTCGTATCGATTCCGCAGTCGTCAGGACTGCGTATGAATGGTTAATTACGTGGCTGACAATGGAAACGTATGAGGCCATGAAAAATGCTGTCAACCAGGGAATGGAAAATTTCACGGCACGTAGTAGATGTCAAGTGTACAGAGCAGCCAATCTATCGAAAGCTTATGCACAAGTAAATTTATCTACAACAATTTATTATACAACTTGTAGAAGTTGTTTTTTAATTCAATATATTAATAATTTCTTTATTTTTAATTCCAGATGATCGTCTTGTCCTACAGCACAAATAGACTCAAAAGATTATTAACAAATGATCCAGAAGCTCATTCGATCAAATCTGTACTTAAAAAAATACTATTTCTGTATTCCTTAACTTGCCTAGAAAAACACTTGGCTACATTTTATCAAGGCATGGACATTATTATTTTACGGCATTTTACTGTTTCTCACGCTGAAAACTTCCAATATATTAATTTGACGAATCATTATTTTTAGGAGGATATTGTACGGGTCCAGAAATGGCCGACATGCTGAAACAAAATATTTTAGATTTATGCACACAGTTAAAACCTGAAGCTATTGCCATAGCAGATGCTTTATCACCACCAGATTTTGTTCTAAATTCCTCTTTGGGATCATCTGATGGAAAAGTAAATTTTGTCTCGTTTAAAAAGAAAAATAAATTAATTTATATTGATAATAATGTTTTAAAATTAAAATTACAACTTTTCTTTTAGGTTTATGAACGCATCGAAGAAGCTTTCAGATGCAACGCTAAAGGAGCGGAAAGAGCAACGTGGTGGAATGAACTTACAGAAGCTTCAAAGAAACCACTTGAAATACCTCTCTCGAAACTTTGATATTAGTTTATTCATTAGCGATTCGTGAGATATTTTTACTTAAAGAAATTTGGTATAAGTAAGAGTTGTCTTAAAGCACTAACCGTGAAGTACAATTGAATCTAAAATCAAAGTTGAGGCAAAGTCACAAAGACACCATTTGAGATCCAAAGAGTTTATTTTCGATCTATTTTTATATAAATATTTTTTTATATATTTGAACAGATTTTAACCAGTTTTTATGGATTTAAATTTTATTCATATTTAACATTTTGTGATAATAATAAATGTTTCTTAATCATCTTGAGTATTGTCAAGTATCATGTGTCTTCGTTGAACTCGTTACATATTTTAAATGAAAATAAAAAATATCTCGAATGAAATTTATTGTGTATTTGGTCAAATTGTTCGTTATATTGAAAATAAAAATATAATTTTTTTGTAATAATTATATACAATTTATAAGTATTATTAAATAAAGGAATGTATTAATGAGCAAAATGTACCGTCTCTCATTGCAATATTGCATCATACATGACTGCAAGTGACTCATATGAAAAATATTGTAATTAGATTTTGTCCACAATGTAAAATGCATTGCACTACCCACTTTATTGATCTACTTATTAATTACAATACATTATACTCAAGTTTTTTTATTTGTAATTTAATATAGCTCAGCTTCTGAAGTTCATAAACGACGCTAGCTGATTCTCTAAAAGTATAACTTCATGTTTGTTGTTTTCCAACTTTTCATATTTTATGTAATAAAAAAATGTAGTTTATTATTAATGTATTATTTTTAGTACACTATTAAGCCATATGGGTTAATGTTGAATCGCCAGAATTTGATGACATAAACAAAATGAAATATTTCCAAACAAATCATTTCACATTACATATGGATAATTAAATTGCAAAATTGCAAATATGGTTTTTTGCAATTTAAATTATTTATAAGACAAATTTAATTTTAGATTGATTATTAATCTTTGTACATTTATATAAACCCCTGGCTTTCTATGCTTTTTATATTTTTGAATACATATTTCAATTTTTAATTTTCATATTAACATTTTCATTTTATAAACTTGAACATTCTGTTTAATACACTTCTTACAATAAAGATCCAAGATTTTGAAATAAAAATCTCAATATTAATATCAAAATGAAAATTTAAAATATTTATCCATTATGTTATAGAATATAAAAGGCCCTTAAATGTCTGGTTATTACCGGAAGTCACACATATATCAACAGTTTTTGCATCTCAGTTAAGGAAATGTTCGTATATATACTTGCTTTTACTCAGTTTTAATTTTCAATTCATGAAAAAAAAACATAACACGGACATGATGAAATATCAAAAAATGCACGCATCTCAAAACTTTCTCAAACACTTCCTCGTATGGGATAAAAAAACATCTGAAAATTGTCACTATAAAAGTGATCTTAAAATGAAATTCGGAACAATCACGGCAAACTACAAGATGAAGTACATTGTGGTATCATTTCTTTGTGCTCTAAACATCCTAACATCTAACGGATTTCCGAAGGAAAATTTTCCTAATAATTATCATCATCAACCTGTCGTTACTCAACAACAACCACATTCTTGGTAAAACTTTGAAAAATAGAATGTTTTAAATCAAATGTTAACATTTTACGTATTATTTTTGACCGATTACTTAATATTTAATTATAACTTTGTTGATTAAATATATTTCAGGAACAATCCCTTGCATCAAAAGGAATGCGCAATGTCTGCGAATGATCAAAATCGAATTTTAGAGGAAATTTTTGCAGCAGGTCTTGAAGCGATTTTAAGTCCTCGTTTGCCATCTCTTAATCGAAAAATGAGGGATATAATTTCGATTCGCCCAGGAAAAATATCTAAAAATCGAAAAGTCAAGGGAATATCGCCGAAAACAAAAGGACTGAAGGCACTTGACGAACCCGGAAAAGAAAAAACTGAGCTTGTCACGATTGAAGGAAGTGTAAAAAACGTAGAAAATCTGGATGAAAACCAGAAACCTACCATTAAAGTCACGAGGTCTACTGATGTAAAAAACTCAAATAATGAAAATAAGGTAGTTAAAATTAATGATTTGAAATGTAGCATTTTTTATTCGAATCGTTACATTTGAATTCTCTTGTCAATTTAAAGATTATGATTTTTAGGGCACTCCAACGTCTGAACTAAACGCGGCTAATAAAGAAGGGGATGATTTAATTAAAACTTATCATTTATTGTACAAACTTCTCTTAGCCGATCCAATACTGGGTTTAGGATACGATCCTTTGTTAAAGTAACGCATCAATATACTTAATTATAAAACTCTATATCATACATTATAAAATTTAAAAAATATTTTGTTTCATTTTTGCAGACAGTCATCGCCAGGTAATATAGGAGCTGTGAGTTCTTTGAGCGAGGACGTGAAAAGTTCGCACAAAATTCCTCGTGCTGATTCTGAAGATGAACACCCAAAAATAAAAAAATATGCAAAATCCAATTCTAATAAATATGAGCATGACTATAATATGAACGACGACGAAATTTCACTGTGAAATTTTGTTAATTGAAGAAAATGTAACATTTTAATGAAAACAATAAATTAATTAATCTTTTAAGGTTTTGTTTCATTGGTGTAACAAATAGTGATATTTGGTTGCCTTTATCACCCAATTGATATTTAATAAACAAATTTGTAACAAAGTTACATTTTTTATTGAAAATGCGATGCTTTTTTATGAATCCATTTTGATCGTAAATTGTAGTAACGAATAATTTTAACTTCCATCAATATAAATACAATTTACGAATGTGAAAACATTTTTACATTTGAATGAGAACGCAATTTTACAAATCAGTTTAAAACTGCGAATTCAATAAAATGGTAAATTTTGCAAAAGAATAATTTTTCTCTTCCGTTGAATAATAGTACATTGATAACTTAATTAATTGAAAAGTTTTGATTATTATTATTGATCAAATAACTCACTTATGAAATGTGATCATCAAAAGTGGTACATGGCACGTGTAAAAGAATTGGGACAATTCGGATAATCATATGAAGGCAGAATTTATGGAGTAATGTGTTACAACAGACATTGTTTTGCGATCGTTGCATTTTTGTACGTCAGCAATGGCCTGGCAGGTGCTGTCAAGATCTTTTAAAAGCTAGCCGCACCAGTGGACAGGCATCAGTCGTCTTCGATTCGATCGTTCGATCATTCAATAAGTGTAATCACAAGTTCAAAACCGAAGATGAAAGTTTTTACATTGAGTTGTACAATAGTGCTTTGTTGTGGCCTTGCAGTCGCTTCACCAACTCCGTTGAAAAACTCCGAAATCAGTACGCTCAATGAAGACAGCCATGTGGCTCTATTAGAATCCGAATCAGACTCGAAGGATGTTGAGCGAGCAAAGAAATCACTCCAACTCTTATGTGTAATTTTCTATTGACAGTAAAACAAATTTCATTTCACTTGTAAATTAAAAATAACATTTAATTGTTGAACATGTTTTTTTTTTTTTTTTTTTTTTTTTTTGATTGAATCACATTGATTGAAACATTCAAAGAGAATATTTGTTTTCACAATTGATTTCTTGACAAATATTGTTTTTGATTTATTGAATTTTTAATTCAATTGATTGATTTTAATTATTATTTAATTAATCAGCCATGTGGAGGATCTAATGGAGGGATGTACAACTACGGCGGTGGCATCGGAATGGGTGGCGGTGGCATCGGAATGGGTGGCGGTGGAATGGGTGGCTTAGGAGTTGGTTGTGGTCCAATCTTGCAAGAAGTTCCTGTTGCAGAAAGTGGTTCATTTTATCCAGTTGATTTAGGAGGAGGATCAGGGTATCCAGGATCCGCGCCAAGTTATTTCGGTTCAGGCTCACCTGCACCATCTATCATGATTGCTCCACCAGCTGCTGCTCCTGTATCGTACCCAGTTTACTCTCCGAGCCCTGCGCCAGCTCCTATCCAGTATATTCAAGCACCAGCCCCAGCCCCAGCCCCAGCCCCAGCTCCAGCTCCTGTCCAAATAATTCAAACTCCGGCCCCAGCGCCAGCTCCAACTCCTATTCAGATTATCCAAGCTCCTGCTCCAGCGCCAGCTCCAGCTCCTGTCCAATATATCCAAGCTCCTGCTCCAGCGCCAGCTCCAGCTCCTGTCCAATATATCCAAGCTCCTGCTCCAGCACCAGCCCCAGCTCCT
>JAQQRF010000687.1:0-116501 GCA_030523145.1 Trissolcus brochymenae | reverse complement strand
TCCTGTCCAATATATCCAAGCTCCTGCTCCAGCGCCAGCTCCAGCTCCTGTCCAATATATCCAAGCTCCTGCTCCAGCACCAGCCCCAGCTCCTGTCCAGTTTGTACAAGCTCCTGCTCCGGCTCCAGCCCCAGCTCCTACTCCAATTTACGTCTCCACGGCAGGATCTGGAACGAACATTATGCCCGCCAGTCAATCTCCTTCCTACGTCTTTTCGGCACCTCAGCCATCACCCCAAGTGTACTACCAACCACAACCAGTTCAAGTACCTTCCCAAATGGCACCACAACCATACTACCCCATGCCTTCAGGTCCAAGTTCTGGTCACACAGTTACCATCTCAGACAGTTTACACGATGAACATGTGTGCACCTGCAACACCGTGCACCAGCCTAGACCATCTTTTGTACCATCTCAACCTTTAGTCAACATGTTCCCATCAAGATGTCAAAGAGGTGCTGAGACTGGAACCAACAAAGATGCAACCCAAGATGAAAAAACAGGAGCGGTAAATGTTGAATTCTTGAATATTAAAACCTAATTCTATGGAACGAAAACAGTTTATCGGTTAAAATAAAAAGAATTTATTGAAGTTTGCACATCGAAATTTTCGTATTTACAAGTCAGATTATATTTCAGGAAGCAAAACCCAGAGTGGAAAGACTTGCCGAAGCAACGCCACAACAACAGATGCAACAGCAGCAACAGCCGCAACCTGTCTACGCTCAGAGAACTCCAAACCAGTTCTACGGATATCAGCCACAAGTCAGCTCAAACCTAATGAGCAGCTACCCACAGACTTACGCATACGGCAACAGCCAGAACATGAAGAGGGAAACTGAACAACAACCGATTGCTGTTGTGGCCGAGCCGAAAATTTTGAACAAGCGAAGCGAGCAGTCTGTTGGCAGCCTTTCGGAAACCGCAGAACTTGCACCTCATTTTGCCAATGCAAAAGACCTGACTCCCAAGGTCGCGTTGATCAAGAAGAGAATGACTGACTCCGCCAAACCAAAAGATTCCAAAGCCGAGGAAGAGCTCAAAGAAACTGAAAAATCGAGTGCTTGAATTGATATGATATTTGTGAAATGAATCTTTTGTATTTTTATAACTTATATACTTTTTTATCCGACATTTTGTAATACTTTTGTACGAATACATATAAATATATTAATTTTGAATTGAAAACTGTATTATCCATTTTGAGTCATTATTCTTTTTTTTTTTTGCTATCAATTTTGATGAATGAATTAACAATTTTCAAATTTACACACTAAAAAATATAAAAAATTGTGATTCTGATTAAAAATAGGCATTTTTTATATATACTGTTTGTTCGTGTAGTTATGCTAAAAGTAGCTTGAGCTAATCAATAAGGAGCTATCGATCGGCTCTATACTTGGTACAAGAAAATACATGAATGCATAATAGTAGATGAAACTTAGTTATGCTTCAATCCCTTTGACTCTGTACATCTCCGGATAATTTCAGTACAAAATAATAAGATCTGGAGATTATTTATCAACGAATTAAAGTTTCCTAAGATATAATGAATAGTGTTATTGGGTTTTAGCATTTGGAAATTAATATTAAATATAAACAAGTGACATTAACCCACGATCAGTAAGTATTCTCAAGAATTTATTTTATTAATAAAAGTCTTATTTATCTTAAACTAAAAATACAATTATTATTGAAGCATTAATTTTTAGCAAATTTTTATTGATCAATTTACGTTTATGTTTTCATATTTTATAAATGCAAGCATTCATAATACAAATAATAAACTATGAGTATTATAATAAATAATTTTTTTTTTCAGAATGGCTATCAAAATGAGCAACGTGAAAAATATCCGAGAAGATTTGTACATTGGTCCGAGAATCCCTCAAGGACTGACAGCAGCAATAGAAGGTCTGACAAAAGAGATACTTCGTCACCGTCCAGAGGATATCTATGATTTTGCGGCAAATCATTTTGAAAAGCTTCTTGAATTGAGAAAACAATACGACGAAGCAAATAAAAACATTTCGGAAGAATCTTATAGGCAGAAAATGATAAATGAAGTTGAAAAGAAAACTAATGCAAAATGTTGCGACTGCAAAAAGAGGCACCAGTCTTTTGACGAGGTGGCATTGCAGTCTAGTGGCTGGTCCCTGAATGAAACAGCAAAGGTGTTAAAACGTCACCGGAGCATTTTTGGAGACACTGGAAAAAAGATAAGTTTAGACGAGATATATGATTTGGCGAATGCCAAAAGCACCGCAAATTTAACTTCAACAAAAAAGGATCTGCCGAAGAAATCAAAGTCACTCAAAAAAGCTGAAAAAAGGGAAGAAAGGAGCGAATTCACGAAACGCCCGAGTGATGATAGTTCTGAGGAGAAAAAACACAAAAGCGAAAAAAGCAAAAAGCCAAGTAGCCAGAAGAAAAAAGTGACCAGCGAGGAAACACATTTTGACCATACAAAGAAAGTACAAAATGACAAAATTGAATCATTCGAATCATCGACTAAAATTTCAAACATTCAGGAGATCAATTACTTGAGTGAAACTCGAAAAATGAGTATCGAGGAGTCGCAATCATCCTCGTACATTCACAAAGTTTATGAGATTCACGAGACCAAGTCAGTCATGAAGGAGAAAGTGCAAGAATCAAAGCATTTCAATGGCAAGTCGCCGAAAACTGAGCCAAGCGGTTTCAAGGAAGCCGCAAGTTTTAGTTCTGGCATGTCAAATAAACTGTCCAAAAGTGCCACTTGTCTGTCGAAATCAGAAGGGATGAAAAAATCAGACGCCTTTGAGAACAAACTAAAAGAAACTCAAAATTTGTTGGAAAAAATTTCGACCAATTTGAATCAAACGATGAGACGTTCTATCTCAGCGAGAGATTTGCGTCGAGTGAGTCAGTCCAGCGACTTTTCAGAACCAAAATCAACCGAGACGAGCAGTGCATCAAAATTGAGACAGATTTCGTTGCCAACCGTCAGGCCTTTTTCTGCAACTAAAAGTGATTTTCTGAAAAAGTTGTCCTTGAATGGAGCAGATGATGGATTGACTTTGCCCATAATTTCTCAAAGGCCTAATAAAAGTCCCAAACAATCTGGCAACGGCTTGACATTGCCAAAGTTGTCACCATCTAATACTGCTATACCATCTTCAAGATCTGAAGGTCAGGACGAAAATTTCACAATCATCAGGGACATTGATAAAAAAATTCTTGACATCTCAGAAAACAAGATTGACAGCGTCAAAACTTATAACATTGAGTGTCAACAGTCGGTTAATATCTGTGAAAAAATTGAAATGAAATCGTCATCGAGTACCGATTCCAAGGATGGATTCTTAAACAAGGATACAAAAATTGAAACAATCGAAACAGATGTCAGGGGTGGTTCTGAAAATAAAATTGAAGACGAAGTTCCAAAAAGATCTTCGGCAAGAAGTACAAGATCTACAAAAACTGATGAAATAAAATCAACGAGAAGTGAAAGTAGGGACAACAATGAATCCGTAAATTCTGAGCTCTCATCGTCCGGTATAAAAAGCAGATCTACAAAAATGGAAAGTAAAGATGCTTTTGCAAAGAAGAGAAGTGAGTCGGCGAGATTGGTTTTGAATAAAGATAAAAACAAAGAGGTTTCAGGTAAAACGAAAATCACGAAGACTAAAAGTGCGGATTCAAGTGGATTCAAATTTGACAGTCAACATGTAAGGACAGAAAAAGACCAACTGAAAGACAAAATGAAAACAAAATCGGCCCAAGAAGAACGAATTCGCAGGTGTCCCAGTCACGATTGCAACAAAAGCATAAATAACAATCTGCTTAGGAGCAGATTGGAGGAACTCGTGAAAGCCGAACAGTTGATTCTTCAAGGATCTGAATCGGAAGACAACGTAGTAACGAAAAAGGCAAACGAAACAACTGAAACTGAAACTGAAACGAAAACTGAACAGGAGAACAAGCAAGTCGAAACTGAAACGAATACTGGACAGGGACAATCGAACAGAGATATTTTGGCAAGCGAAAAGTCATCGAGCAAAAGTGAAAGTGAAAAGCAGACAACGCGCTTTTTCAGAGAAGAGAAACAGCACTCAAATGACAAGTCGGTGAAAATTCAGCAGATTAATGACAATGTGTTTGCGTATATCTTGACAGAAGGGTCGCCCTGTGAAATTCCTGACACGGTGACCACTGTCATTTTCCCAGATTCGCCTGAACGCAATTCGACTGATGTCGAAATAAACGTTGAGGAGATAGATAATGAAGTATTAACATCAGTTTTTGGAGAACAGATTGACTATGAAGAGATGGTTTATGAGCCTATGCTAAATTCTGATTTTAAGGCATTGAAAAATGTCCACGATATTTGTCTACTCCGTCAAGATTTGCACAGAATCAAGGAAGAGGAAGAGGATGACGAAGAGGAGGAAGTAAATGATATTAGTGTGAACGAAGACAGCACTATTGTTTTGGATAGGATTTTGGAAAGTCAGGAAGTTGACGAGAGTCAAAAAGTAAAAGACGATAAGGAATCTGATATGTCGTTGCAAGAATTTCTCCTTCATTGTACTTTAAATGAAAGCACCGAAGAAACAAGCATCAATGATAACACTGACGGTATTCAATTTTATGACTTGGAAATTATAAAGTTTCTTGTTATGAACTTTTTACTAGAACTGGAATATTTTTTTCTCAGATGCAGTGATGCCATTTGTTCCTGAGCTAAATCTTAAAGTCATCGAAGATGCTACAGACTCGACATCAAAAACAAGCCAACGAAAAAGTGCTGGAGATGGCAGTGTCGATGAGATTGAAAATTCAGTTTTGCAATCTGAATGTACTCTGACACCCAACAATGAACTGGAAGGTAGGACAAACATTTATTAGAAATAGAAACATTTTAGTAATACAGATTTTATATAAATAATCAAATGTCTCAGGTTCGACACATGAAGATTTAACTACTGGTGATCAACAGCCTACAATGCGAGATGAAACTAGTTTGCAACTGGACGCCAATTTTGTAAGTTAATTTTAATTTCAATGAAATACACAATAGCTCATTTTTTAATCTAACAATAACAATGTTACAGATTTTTTATCTTTATTTTTATTCTCGTTTTAGACGGATTCTCCGAAATCTAATCCATCAGCTTTGCCTTATAATACAAAGTTAATAAGAGCTGTAACAATAATACAAAAAGCTTTCAAGCGATATAAATTAAAGAAAAAGGCTCAACAAAAGCAACAACAGATATCTTCTAGAAAATCAACAGATCGGAAATCTGCAGAAAAAGAACACTCGAAAATCGAGCAACTAATTTCTATTGAAAGTCATCATGAAGAAGAATCGGAATCAAATCTGAATAAATCTTTGGGAGACGCTGCAAAAGGAACCACTGCAAGAATTTTACTCATAGATGAAATTGCTGATGCAGTTGTAAAAATACAAAAATGCTACCGCAACTACAAATCGCGAATTCATTCTGAAAATATGACACAGGAGGATCAAATTAAATCCGTAAGGGGAGTTTCATCTGACAAATCTAATAGACAAAAAGAAGAAGTGAAATCTGCTAATAAAGTTTCTTCTGAAAAATCTACTAAACAAGAGGAAAAACTCGAATCTGCAAGTACAGTTTCATCATCTACAAAACACGAGACAAACGATGAATCTGCGAGACAAATTACATCAAACAAAATTATTAAACAAGAAGAAACGTCCAGCGAACAATCTTTTACTATGATGAACAAAATGGTGCTTGCAGCTTTGACAATTCAAAGGTGTTACAGAAAGTACAAAGCTAGTAAAAGTAGTCAAATTACAGTAAATGAAAATATCACAAAATCGTCAATGATAGAAAAGAAAAAAAAACATGAAAAAATACTATCCAACAGGGAAGTCAGTAAGAATGATTCTATAATTGTAGAATCCAGTAAAATTTGTTCTGAGAAAACCGCATTAGCTAGCACAAAATTAGAAAATACAAAAAATTTTATTTCAAAAGAAAAAGAAACTGAATCAAAAATAGACCTTCAAAAAGTTAATCAAAAAGAAATTATAACTTCAGAGTCAGTTGAAAAAGTTAAAAAATTGTCATCTGAAAAATTAACTAAAATTGATTCAAACAAACAGACGATCAAATCAGCAACTATTGACGAAATGGTTATAGCAGCGATTAAGATTCAAAAACTGTACAGACGATACAAATCAATGAAAAAAAATAAGTCAAGTGCCTCAGCCGAAAATGTGCCTTCAACATCGTCATTCCAACTTCAACATACTGGAGAATTTCATGATTGCATTCCTTTATCTGTGTTGGATTCCCTGCCAACATTGACACGAAACATTCAGAGTGAGAATCGTTCAAAAAGTGAGAGAAACTCAGGCGATCACAGAAAAGCACGACGAGAATGGAATCAGAATCGACCTATTTCTCCAAGTTTTTTGTATCCTCCAGGATTTGCAAGAACCATGAGTGAGGGAAACGCAGGTGAAGTAAGAAGCGGTGACACACCTCGGAGTAGCAGATTTCCAGGGATGATGATCTATGCAGACAGTTTAAAAACTACCTACAGACAGCGAACTGTTAAGCAACCTGTGGAAAGTGAAGCACAAAATTTTATGAATTTTGTAGTGTTCTCGGGGGAGGAACCGATGATTAATTTTATGGCTATGAAAAGCACGCAAAGTACAGATGGTAGAGAAGTAGAAAAAGAAGTTGGATTCACCGAGCCAGAAAATGCTGGTGTAATTATCGAGGAAATTAATAATGATGATGATTTATTAAAATCGAACAAATAGTAACATCATTTGTAAATAAACTTTCGTTCAAATTGAAATTTCAGAAAGAAGTAATTGTGATAATTCTGAATTAGTTCTATTTTTGTAATTTGTTGTAATACTATCTTAGTGCATTGGCATTGTGTATAATTAAGTTGATTTAACTTCTTCAATCTAAATAAATGATATAATAAGTAAAGTTAACGATAAAAATATTTGAACAATTTAAGCTCATAAAATTTACGTCGTAAAAATTTATTGCTAAAAAACAACAAGTATACACTTAAAAACGTATAAAATATTGAGTGTAGATTCAATTTACTATGATATTTGCTGATGAATAACATTTTTACATTCCATTTAAACAATAGAATTAATTCGAACATATCATCAGCAAGGCTACAATAGTAGTGTAAACTCCGAATAAAGTGTAGTCTTGCAAAATTCACTAGTCTCATTCTTTACAAAACAATTCCTGAAACTGACTTTTGTCTAGGGCGTACTCTAACAAAAACTCCGATTCCAGAGGATGAAGAATTTCACTTGGAATAACCAGACAGTGCAAAGGTGGGCCCAAATCAAAATCCTTCATTTGTTCCAGAGTGCAGGCGACAATATTTTGATCATTTGAACCAACTCTTGCCAATCCAATTGCCAAACTTTGTGATGAATATGCTGTTATAAAAGAAAAAATAATCATATCAAATTTCTTAAAAATAAATATTTTTTAATGGCACAAATTATTTTTTAGAATCATTCCTACCCATTATTTTTGTGTCGGCACGTTCTTTTTTTCGATTTTCAATTATTGCCAATAATTGAGATGCAGCTTCTGCGACAGACATGAATTTTGGTGGCATATATTCTCTCTTCTTTTTCGCGATACTCTCAAGAGTTGGTTCTTTCACTTTGATATCAAGGAGACACAGTGTATGCAATCCACGTTCTCGGTTTGCCGCAATTTTATCATAAAAACTGTCCGGCTGCCAGTTATCTGTCCATAATGGAATCGAGACCACTTCGCCAAAAGAATACAACTGTAATCCACAAGTGCCAACGGCGGTTAAAATCGAGGCATTGTGAATCACTTGTACTCTGATGTTTCTTGAACGTGCACGAAGGATTAAATCTGAGTGGGTAGTTGCTCCAAGCGGATCCCCGACCACAAGAAATGCCACATCTTTTTTGTCCGCGTTTTCCAATATCATGTCCGAGTTACTCTCAACGAACTCACGATCTGCTACTTCTAAAGTACAACCATAAAATTGTTCCTAAAAAAAAATGAAGAATAATTTAAATAAATTAAAATACAATAATTTGTTTAATTGTTGATATTAATTTTTGTTAAATAGATTTGAATGATATTTGTTCTTTAATAATAAATATTAATCATGGTAAAAACATCAATATCGATATTAATTCTATGACTGTCATTTTCCTAGAAGCTTTGCTTTGAAACTTAAGTTTACAATTGTACAAAGTTTCAGAACATGTATATATAACTTTGCAATAATCTTTTGAAAGGATTCTTCATCTCAATCCACTGAATAAATATTGAAATTATTATTATTATATGAAAATTATTGAACAACTTTGAGACTACAATTTAAATTAATTTAAAAAAAAATTGATACAAAAATGCTTACCAAATCTGCTTTTCCAACCGTTAAAATTGATGTGTAAGCCTCCAGAATTACTTTGTCACATTTTCTAATAATTTCTAAACCTTTGATTGTAATATCTTTGGCATCGCCCAAACCAAGTCCAATAATATAAAGCATTTTTGAACTATAAAAAAACTTGAAATAAAAAATTGGTGAATGGAAGATAAATTTCATTCAACTGTGCACGTGCTGGCCGCTCTTCACGTACATAAACATAACCTCAATTTATTATCAGTGCTCGAAAATAAAACAATAATATAATAACCCATTTTTAATTTTTTTTTAACTATAAGCTCAACTTTGAAAATGTTAAAAAAAAATTAAATTTCTCTGAGATGATGATAATAATTATTTCAAGTGATCTTTTTCTTTGACATTAGTTAGAAAGAGATAGCCGATTAGTTTGACAGATTTCGCATGTTTTCACATACACGCATTATACTGTGTTAGAAAGTTACACGTATATGTGATATTTATAAGTAACGGATGATTTTTGAAAATAGAATTGAGCTACTTTTCCCAGAATGTGGATAACTCCAGAGCAATCTCTGAAATTGAATCAAGTAAGGCGTCGAGTTTACAACAATTTGACTGTAATTAATAAAGCAAATGTTTACGACGGAAGTTAATAATTAGGAAAAGGAGTGAATATTGCGATCTTGACGTTTCTTCTGTCAAATAAACAGAGGTAAAGTTCACAAAATAACCTATTTTGTAATTATTATTTCCAATAATATTAAGTCAACAATTAAGTGAGTTTTCTTAATTGCATCCAATTGGCCTTGACATGCTGATATAGTCAAGACAACGGGTAATTTTATACTTTCCGTGTAGTCTTATTTTTATTTCATTCTTTTCCTGTCCGTTGTATAAAAATAGCATCACAGAAATAACCTTCGCAAAAACACTTGTAGAGATCAAGATCATTGTCCCTAATGTTTACTTTTGTTGTTTTTAACGATTTTCTAATAATCTAATTTTGTCATTTTGTAATAGCCAGTTTTAAAATAAAACTTTATTAATTACTTCATGTACAAACAAAAATATTATTATTCTTAACCTCAAATTTTTATTGCAATTCATTTTTGTTTTATATAAAAAAATATGTATACATTGAATGAAAAAAAAAAAAAAAATAATAAAAACTAAAAAAAAAAACTTATAAAGTACATAATGTCGTGCTCTGTAAGGTAACTCATTTATTGTTTATTATATGTAATAGCAAATTTTAATTGACATAAGGTCAATAAAGTCAACCAGTGGCCGAACAATTTTCCTATGGACTTGACATTAAATAAAAAATTGTGTAATTCATGAAATGTTGAAATATCAATTAATTGATTCATCAAGTTTTTATAGTATCCAAATCTTTCATTGAGTATTGAGTGAAATTTAACCATGGTTCAGTCATAGGTACACTATTCGTCAACTGGTTTCTTCGCCTTCAAAAAAATTTATATAATGAAGAAAGAGAAATTTATTGATACATTTTATATTTAAAATGGAATTTAAACAAAAATCTGTTAGAACTTACTAAAATGTGAGTCTAGTAGTGATGAAAACTGGAATAACTAATGATTAAATGCACTTTTTTGCACTATTGTAACACCACAACTGTCACTGGTATGAAATTTACCTTTGATCTATTCTAGTTCGTCCAAGTCAATGCCAAGATATTCAGCTTCACATTACTAAACCATCTTCCAAATGAAGACTTTGTACAAGACTTATAATACATGCTCGTTGTTAAGATAATAATTTTGCTTGCATAATGAACATCAGTTATGGCCCTGGATGACGGTCTCATTGCAGCATGCCACTGTGTTAAAATTTTATTCATATCGTACAAATGTCGCCAGGCTTAAAACTTTTTGTATCAAATGGTAGTATTTAACAAGTGTGTTCAATTCAAATGGTTTATCACTTAGTAGATCATTTGCCGTATTTTGAAAAATGGCTAATCTTGTAAGTTACTTATTTATGATGAATTAATCAATAAGTGAAAAAAGCACATACGCTTTTCATTCGAATTGCATTGATTATTGTAATTTTTTGTAGAAAAACAATGAGGAGTTCTCCTTATGTGGTCGTTCCTCTACACCATAGACCAGACTTATTGCAGCAATGCTGTGATTTACTCAACTCGGAATGGTATCGCAGCGAATCATCACGGTATGCTTATTTGTTTTTTCGTTCTAAAATTTGCTCGGTTTTATATAAATTAAATTTGGTAAATTCAAATCGAATATCTCAAATCTGTAATAATTTTTAGATTGTTGAGTTTACAAAAGTCGTGCGACAACTTTCCTACATGTCTAGTGTTACAGAATAATGACATCGTAATAGGACACTGCAAGATATCTTTGATACCCAGTATTAATGAGGCCTGTCTCATCGAATCAGGTATAGTAATTTTGTTTATTAAAGTGCACCAAAAACAGATCTATTTTTCTTAATTTTTTTTATTTAATATTTGTAATAAAAAGGAAGAAACGATGCTTTTTCAGTTATCATAAATCAGGACTTTCGATGTCAAGGGCTTGGATCTCTGTTATTGAAAGAAGTGGAAAAATATGTCTGTACTCGTGATATCCAAACTGTTTATTTAATGACAAAGGGCCAGGAGGCATTTTATTTGAAAAATGGTTACATTGTTTGTGAGCCGATCGATTTGTACAGTACCGAATTTGCACCTGACCCAATTCCAAAATCTACAGATACAAATGGAAAAAACGAGGGAAAATTCATCTGTCCAACGGCGCCTCTTCCACCGCCTATGCCTGTTAAAACGAAAACGCCTTTCGTGCTTTTCAGTGATCGTACATTTATGATGAAAAAAGTGAAGAAAATTGGAAAACTGTTCACTTCAGAAATTTTAGAGAAACTCAAATGTAAGTGAATTAAAACGTTGCTCAGATTTCTTTTTTGATCAAAAAACATCGTGGCGGAATCTACAGCTATATATTTAATTCAATTTTTCTCTCTGTATATAATATAATTGATAACAATTTAAATAGCTGTTACAAAAACAGTAAATCTAATTTATTTTTTTCTTAATAAAAAATATCTTCGTGTAATTAATAAAGACAGTGACAATAATGCAATGTTCTTTTTTAAAAAATTTTATTCCTCTAAAAATCTCACGTCTGATATGAATTAATTTTCAAAACGATTTTGTTCTGGCTGGCGCTAAAATTGGTGTATTATTAAATTCTTTTTTTATAGCGGTAATGTTTCAAATTATTCAGCTTCGTTGAAGATACATATTTTTTTGCAATAATTATCAGGGTTCTGGAGGCATTCAACTAGAAATTCGCCTAAGTCGTACTTGGATATTTTGCTACCCGTTGTGGGTCTGTCCGGTTGCGTTTTGTACTTACCACCAGAATATTCTGGAAAATCACAATCATATTGTTAAATGTACTTTTTTTAATCAATCTATGTATAGACCAAAAATAAATGAAAAAACGAATAACCTTCTATTCGAGGTGGGCAAACTGCAACCCAATTTAATTTACTGCTTTCAACAGTTGCCAACATTCTTTTGTGTTCTTCATTGATATCAATGAAAACCTTTGGTACATTCTCAAAAAATAAAAATGCTGAAACAGATGAAGCGGATAAAATACATTAATATAAAAGTGTAATTAAATCTATTATGTAATCTCCACTTACTAGATAAGCACAGGGAAACCAACTTAACATTTGTTTCTTCCATTGCTTTGACGATATTTTTCATTCCTTCCGAAAGATCAGTTGTTGGTTCTATAAAACGATTTCGAAAAGGACTTTTCAATTATACGATTCAGTTTGGAGATTTTTAATCGAAGTTATAAAAAAATATTTACCTAGCGAATTTCTTGTACCAAGTACAACCACAACTCCATCTCTTCCTGTGATGGCTTTTAATACATCGTCATATGATGTCACATTTCCCTTAATTAATTTTATATTATCTTTATATTCTTCTGGCACTAAATTTTCATTTCTCACAAGAGCAGCAACATCGTATCCTAAAAAACAACAAGTCAACTTTTAATTCATTCAAATAATCAATCAAAAAATAATTTGAATTGTTAGACTTGTTTATTATAATTAAAAACATTTTGAAATAACAAAAGACTGACATTTTTAAAATAATTTTCAAGCTACCCATTAGTGTGTTTATAAATATATACCATAACCTGCAAAATTTTAGAGGCTGGAGATATTTTAAATCCAAATGATATGAATAGAGAATTATTTAGCAAAATAGAATATTAAGATTTAAATATAATTTTTCACTTAATTTATTTATGAAAATGATTATTTGTCAAAAATGAAATTAATTATTTTCTAATGTTATAACATATACAAATATAACTTTTCACCTTTAGAAACGGCATGTTTCAAAGAACACAAGCCGGTCATTCCCGTTGCTCCAAAAATAACAATTTTCTTGATCATCTTGATTTATAAAAACACTCTACAGAAGTCAACGACGTAATTTTTATGCTTCGGGAGCAACTTTTTTTCGACTCGTTTCTCAAAGTTGTCAATATAGATTTTGATTAATTATGATTTGTATGCAGTCACTCTTACTTGATGGGTTTGAGTGTGTGTAGAGAATATAAAATGTATCCCCTTTCCCCTACCACTTACTACATTGAACACTACAAACTTCCAAAGCGATCTAAAAATGTGAAAATGAAACGGCAAAAGTGCAACTCATGCAGAAAAATTAAATTTCTGAAAAGTTGTGCTTTGAAAATGTATTTAAAAAATTTGTCAGTAGATTAATTTTTCAACTAACATTTAAAGCAAAACGAAAAATTATATTTAAAAGCAGTTTGTGTATAATTATATATATATATATATATATATATTTAAATGATTTATACAATTGAACAAAAATGTTTTCGTAAATAATTTTTGTATTTGTTTGTTTGTTTTTTTTTTTCAAATATTATATTTTGATGGCATTTTTTAATTTGTGAGATTTATTTCGTGATTCTTTCAAACTTCCCGCTTTTTAAGATATGTCATGCGTATTCGCTCCAACTGACAAAACTGACATTTCATTAGACTGACGCTGGTGTGTTGGTGTTTATCAACAAAACATTTTTTTTTAAGTTTGTTTTTTAAAGTGTGAAAAATAAATTCAACTCTTTTACAAGCAACCAATACAATCGCATAATTATAAACATGATTCCCGGACGACCACCGGTCACAGGTAAGTCGATAACCATCAGTGTTTATTTCTAACCTCAACCAATTTAATTATGTTGCTCGAGTAATTATATCTAATAAAGTATTAACTTAATTCATGAATAGATTTAATTTAATTGATACCCACGCATAATATAATAATATATAAATAATAACAATATTAATAATATGAATTTTTTCTTTTCATTGTTGACATACAAAATGTAATCTTAATTGTCGATTGAATTATATATCATTAATTATTTTTGAACTGTCAAAATTTTGAAGGATGTACCAGAAATTGTATCAAAAAAACTTGAAAAAACTAATGCAAGAAATAATTGAACTGTATACAAAAGACGATCTTTAACAATAATTTGATTGTACTGAAGCCAAGTAAGCGCGATGAAATTACGTTATCATTGTTAAGCTTGTCTATATATTTTCCAACATAATGAAACGATCTTGAAACATACTTGAATAGACTCCGTACCTATCTAAGACTGCATAACAAAAAAAAATGCTACATTATTTATGCCTTGCTATGATAAATTGCTCCAAGTTGAATTCTAGTCGAAAATAACAAAAACTTATGTAGATCATTTTGATGTATAGTGTTTACATTATAACACTTTGTGAAATGTGCATTTTGCAGTTCTGTGTAATTAATAGCAACTGATTACAGGTCTATTTTGACATAGATTAAAGTTCAATTTTGTGCCCTTTTCACACAAGGATCGGTGACTTTCAACCAAATTCACTTTTGGATTCAATAACTATTATTACATTACCCACTATCACCCTAATAAATTCATTACTTGAAAGGTCAGTCTGTACTTAACATGAAAAGTATAATAATGGAAGAAAAAAAGTCTGATCTAATGTTCTTCTATTAAAAATCGCAAATAATAAAAATAATAATTTGCTCATATTTGTTATTGTAAACGTGTTTTTGTGATAATTTTATCCTAATTTAGTGGATTTCAAAATTTTTCAAAGGATCATTATAACTGCTTTGTGCTACAAATGCATAAACACAATATGCTTCATCCATTAATATTATTCCATCAGAAAAGAATGTCTGATATTTCGCTTCTGTATTATCAATCGCTTTCATGCAAATTTTTTGAGCTTTACCTGTTACTACTTTGTGAAAGGTATACATTTTTGAAATATCAAATATCTCATTTTCCCAAAGATATTTTCAGTGTTTATTTTTCCTCACTCCGATCAAAGCATTTAACAAAAAAAATTTCATCTCGGAAGTTTTTCCAAATTTTTTAATTCTACAATTGAATGTCAACGATTGCTTCATTTTTTTTCTTTTTTTATTCGAGCAATAAGAAGCGTTATAAATATTTCAAATAAAAAAAAAAGAATCCTTTTAGTCAGTAGAATAATGCATTAAGGAAAAAATAGTTTTGAGTTGAAATAATTGTCTGTTGGGTGATGGTATCAATATTTTATGAACAATTGGATTTTATTTTCATTTCAGAAAATCCACTAGGATTGTCGTGGCATGATAGCGCGTGGATTCCAGTCTTGAATGCCTCAAATGTTATGGATTATTTTTCTGAAAGAAGTAATCCGTTTTTTGATAGAACTTGTAACAATGAAATTGTTAAAATGCAGAGGCTAAACCCGGAACAATTAACGTAAGCGTTATATTAATAATTAATCAGACAATCAAACATGGATCAATTTTGCTTGAATAATAATGTATGTTTTATAAATGATAAAATTAAATTATTTGTTAATAATAATAATAATAATAATAATAATACATCATTTTATAATAATAATTACTTGGTGAATAACTGAAGAAGAGATTTCTATTAGTAAAATATAAAAATGTCTGAAAAAGCTTCCATGAAAATGTTCATGGAAAAATAAAAAATTTATTATTCGTTTAATGTATTCTCTAATAAAGAATTGTATTTGATCACTTTTTATTTTTATTTTTCATTAACTTATTGAGTTTGAGATGTGCTTCATAAACAAGCTAGTCACGCATTTTCACTTAATTAACTGTCATAGTTACTTTACGACGAACATGAGAAAGTGATGCTTATACCTTGGAGACTGCATTAAGTTTTCCATCGATGCTTTCATTAGTTAGAAAAACAGCAGATACTCAACATATTGACACTGAATTGAAATAAATTTTATTTTATCATTCATTTATTATTATCAATTATGTAAAACTATTTGGAAGAAATAAAAATTTAATAATCTGAAACAATGCAATAATCCAACAAATAAAACTGAGATTATTTTCACCTCCTTAACTAAGAATGAAAAAAAGCAATAAAATCAAGTAGTAAAGACGATATCGTGGAATTGAAAATTTTACACGGATCCAGGGAGTGAATTTTTCACATCGTAAATTTTATTTTATCACTTCAATAAATTTCAATATGAATTTTATGAAAAAAAAAAAATAATAATAAATAATATATATATATTACACTATTTATATATTACACTAATTTATTTTTACAAAACCTTGATGAAAAGTTTCAATGAAATTTGTGATAAATGTTTTTATTACCAGTAAAACCTGAACTGTTGGAAACTTTATAGGAATATGACTGGAACAGAATACATTCTTCTTCACGTGCAAGAACCAATTCTATATGTTATTCGAAAACAACACCGAAACTCGCCTACTGCAGTCATACCCATGGCTGATTACTACATTTGCGCCGGAATTGTTTACCAGGCTCCTGATTTAGCTTCCGTTATAAACTCGAGATTGGTAAGTTGGAGCTCCCACAATGTTCCGGGTCGTAAACTGCTATGCGTCATCTAATTATCGACTCGAAGCTCTGGCAAAGAGGTTCTATAATTTCACCTCATTTTCATTTTCAGCTCTCCGCGTCTCATCATTTGCAGTCTGCTTTCGAGGAGTTGAGTACTTCCTCGCGTTACCACCCGAGCAAGGGTTATTCTTGGGACTTCAAGAATGGCAAATCGTTGAAGGAAGCAAAAAAGGAAGCTCCTGTGAGAGAAGAGTGCAGTTCATTATTTCAACGGCAGAGGGTTGATATGTTGTTAGCAGAACTCACACGGAAGTTTCCAATTCCTGTTCCTAAACCTATACAACCTGTTCAACCGGAACCACGTAAGTATTTTATTTCGTTTGCTAGGTATTTCACAACGTCTTATCAACTCGTAATTCTTAAATGAAAACCTCTTTTTGCAGAAGCAGAAGTTAAGCAAGAAGTAAAGACTGAGAAAAAAGACATGAAGCCACCACCAGAGAAGAAAGCTCGAGTGAATTAATCCAATTATTCGTTTCTATAAAGTTAAAAATGTACAAAAACTCGCGCTAATGCAATTTGAACAGGATGTTTTTTTATTGCGCGGCAATTAGCGCGTAAAAGATATATTTAATTAACGAAAATTGACACGTCGAACTCGATTTGCGATTAAACCAATAACGTTTCCGATTTGTATGCTGAAACTTGTAATAAACCATTTCCTCGTTGAATAGAGATAAAAAAAAAGTTTCAATTATTTATTAATGCCATACGGCGAGTCGGCGAGAATTGTTCATTCTTTATTCTGCCCGGCACATCCGGTTGAACTTTTTTGGCCAAATTTTCTCCGCCTAAGTATTATCCTACGTTCGACTGCAATTGGGTGGCGCGCTTGCGCGCTTCCACTTATTGTTAGCCGATGCTAAAGATGTTTTAACCGGAGTGGTGGCCTCAATCGGCCGAGTTTGAACGAGGGGAATGGAAACGCGGGACGAGTCCTGAACCCCCGTGGGAACCTGTCCTTCTCACTCTGCCATGTGTAAACAAAACGTCAGGCTATCTCCGGCGCACTTTGTCTACCTCAACAGCCAATAGCAAAAGTCTTGCGAAATTGAAAGACCACCTGTCTGGTTTAAAACATCTTGACTAACGCCGTTCATAATTGAATAAAAGCGGATCAGAACGCTTATTAAAAGCACGTCAATTTAATTTTTCCGACCAACTTTAATCGATTTGTTTGAATTTCACTCCAAAGACCAAGCTCAAATTCTGTCAGTTCCACATCGACTCGTACCTGACAAATCATCCTGGGTAAATAATTCACACGATCTGACCTCTTTTTCATTTCGTTGGCGAGGTTTGCATCCACTAAAAATGTTGCCTCTGATTTTTTTTTAACCACGTTTCTTAATTTGCTAACAGTTTTTATTTCGTGTACGTATATATTTATGTAAGTACACTTTCATTGAAATGTCACAATACGCCAACGCTTGGGACTTTGCCAAATCTGGAACAACCACCTCATTTCTATAATCCCATATTATCTTCCGTAAAAATGGGTTTCGATTTTTTTTACTTTTTTTTGGTCGGATCATAAAAAAGTATTCAACGTAAAAAGCTACCACTCACAATCTACCTCGAATCGTTGGTTTTATTCAGACGTTCATGAAATTTTGCAAATTTCGATCAATTATTAGTTTTCAATTTTATTCTTGTGCTCTGAAGTTCAATCCTATTAACGACACTTGAAAGTTTGAATGAAAAGTTGGTCGTGATTTTCAGTGACCGCGCGAGCGTTGATTCAACCGCATACATGCCATGTTTAAAAATAAAAAGGAAATGTCCACTTTTTAGACGTGAAATGTCAGATGTAAAAGTCGAAGCGCAAATTACATTCCATGATGAATAGCACTTTGTTGGAGAGCACTATACTTTCAATGAGAGAAATGTTCAAATTTCGAAAAAATTGCGTCAGATTAATTTTTTTTCTGATGAGAAAGAATAAGATGTTTCATGAATGGCACTAATGAAACTGCAACTCGGGCCGAAAAAACAATTATTGTTTGTGTTACAATTCAAGAAAGTATCTTGAATTCATAATTTTTCTATTTATAAACGAATATCTGCTAATAACTACAAATCATTAGCTGATGAAATGATTATTATTATTAGACTGATAGGATTTTGAATTGCACCAACTTTTTTAATTAAAAATGTTTGAAATGAATAGCTCAAGCATATATAATGTTCAATAAGTGATTTTTGCAGTGATCACATATTTTAAAATGATACTGAAAATGTGCGTTAGATTAAGTTTTTAATTTCTGCTTCAATTTGTAATTGAAGATAATTGTTTTTGATGACGAAAGTCGAATTCGCGAGATACGATTTTCCACTTGAGAAATCATTATGTTTGGGTGCAGCCATTCAACTGTAGCTGTTATACAAAATTATACACAAAAATGAGGCCACGTCGTGATTCGTGATAAAATCGTTTTCGCAAAACCGAGCCAATGGCATCATTTGTTAACTCTTTCGTGATTCTGAATCGCCATATAACAAGTGGAATTTAGTTCTACTTTATCGGTGTGCCGTTATAATGCATTTTTACGAGCGCAAAATCTCGGGACGCCACACACATGCAAGACTAATCAGTCTCTATAGATCTGCACTGGCTCTTATGAATGAACCAGAATTGTTGAATGAAAACAAATATGGAACGATAAGAACCGATACGGACCTGTTCATAATGTAACTGCCGTTTAAATGGGGTTGGAACTACCCGCTTGTGTCTCCCATATCTCATAAAACATCTTGAAACGTATTTTTCTTAGTTAATCCTTAAAACAAAAATTCTCACTTTAAAATCAACTGCGAACTTAATACATAAAAATTTCCAAATGAATGATTCAAATAAAATCCAGTGTCAAAGCTAATAATTTGCAGCGTCTATAACAAGGGAAAGAAAGAGAACAGAGAACAGAAATTTAGATATATACAAATAATAATAATTTGTTGCAACTTCATTTGTAACATTTCATTTGATCGTCTGAAAAGCAATAAGAAGAAGATCTGTGGCGTCGTCGACAAATCATCTTAGTCTCGTTAAAGGAAATACGTTTTTACATCACCACGGGAGCACGAAAAGCCGTCCCTTTGCAGCCTTATTTCTCGATTTATATCTTCGCACTATTTCTCTCGCTGTCAATGAGACATAAAAAAGGTTTCAGCCTCTGGTACATAAATTGCGCAAATTAACTGAGATAGGGATGGCTCGGTGTCGTAAAATGCGCAACGTGTGGACCACAAAGATGAGAGAAGTGGGCGAGCCTGTCCCCATTTCGGCATAATTGCACGGCATGTCGCGAGCATTTCTGCGCTGTGACCCCCGGGGCCCCGGAAGAGTTGCGGGTTCGCCCTCGGGTCGAGGCCAGGTCTTGTTATCAGCGTTCGGTCAACCGAACAGCCACGGACAATTATTATCATCCGAGATTTTACACCGAGACAAATTAAATGATTAAGAGGCAAAACTCGAAAACTCATGAATGAAACATATCACAGCTGGTTGGATCGATGGAGCAGCACACCCTTTCGACGTAGTAATCAATACGAGAGTCGGGTAGGCGTGGAAGGAAGGTACGGGAATGGCGAAGTCCATTCAGTAGAAACGCTTGCTATTGATTGAGTGGATGGCGGAGGAAGTTGAATTCCCCGCGCCCGTCATTCACATTCCGATGCGGAACGCCAACAAATGTCACGACACGCCGTCATTGCAACGCCACGCCAAAACTGCGACAACTAAATCCCCCCCTTCATCCATTTTTAGCAACCCCCTTCCCCCATTCATAGATGCGGACCTTGCAACAAGTTGCCAAGAATTGCGAGCGAGTTTCCACTAATTAAACCGCGCGGCCAAATATGCACACCCAATTATGTGTCCTGCTTGGGTCAAAATGATTATGCAAATTGTATTCAATTCGGCCAACAGCACTACTTTTCTCTCATATTACATTCGCTTTTCACGACGTCTGATCTTTTCTTTTTCAGAATGAAAACGAAATCTGTTGAAATATTTTGTAACAGATTGTGTGGGTTCTTATAACGCCTACGGAGTCAAATTTTTCTTGCAGTGACGTAACAATGTGAGATACAGTCATTTGCTCTTGGGGGAAGATTGTGGCTGCTTAACCCGGCGTGTGACGCTGATGCCGGGGAATTTCGAATTCCCAGCCACGAGACACCTCGTTGACACTTCTTTGCATTCCTCGTTGGCTCGTAAGAATGAACACGGATCCACTTTTCATTCAACCTATCCCACCTCTCTTATTCGCCAGAGCTTTGTTTAGCATTTATATTCCACCGCGGCTTTGTATTTTATTTTGTTTCGCACTTGGAACAACTTTTTGCTCTAACTGATTATGGTACCAGGATTATTTTCTCGCACCTAGAACAATACGCTTGAGGAGATTAATTGGTACTCACTCGAAGCGTTAGGGTGAACATTTTCCGAATACAAATGAAACTCTCTGTAGACCGGGCTTTTATCTTTATTTCTTATTTTCCTTTGTTTCTAATTCCACAAAATTTTGATACACCGACAAACGAAATTGTACTCATTTTGTTATATCAAATTCGATGCAAACAATTTGGCCAATTTTCACATAGAACTGTGTATTTATTACGCTATCTCATTTCACCTCGAAATAACTTGGAACAATTTTAGTCCACCCAGCTTGAATTAACCCTTGAGAGGGTCTTTTTTTGCAATTTTGTTTCTTTTGCTTTTTTTTTCTTGCGTCACATGTGCAACACATGAAACGTGTTTTGCATTTGTTAATCGCTTTTCCGCAAAGTCCATTCATGTGTGTGATCTCCTTTAAACGAACTAAACCAGATTCGGGGGATTTGTGCCAGGTGAAACGCGGAAAACATGCAAAACTGTTGGACGTTTATTCGCGACAACACACGGTTTCTCTTTGTACACGTGTTGTCAATCACGCAAACAATGAAAGGCAAATTAAACGACGCTCGTTTTCAGTCCAGCGAGACACAATTTCGAAGAAAATAAAGTATAGCAAATGAAAGCTATAAGTATTTCATTTGATTTCGTTCCTTTAAAACCTTGTTGACTTATTGACTATTGACTCATTTTAACGAACAATTGATTTACAGTTGTATATTTAATAGAGAAAAGTGTGGTATACCGGCAAGAGTTGTTATAATAACATTTGAAAATGATAACCCATTGTGGACCCGATGTGATTCCTATAACTCAGTTCAAAATTAAGGAGAAAAAACTTAATATATATATATATATATATATATATATATATATATATATATATAACGATATTTTAAAAAGATGTCTGCTGATTTTTCATCGCTTGCTGTTTTGATTATGAATTGTTCAAGTTGATCGAAAAAGTTTTGCTACAATTTGTGAATGAATTCTTCGAATATGAAAAAAGGTATACAACGAAAAGTTATTAAACGTGAGAAATAGCACAGCATAAAAATGTTGAACAAATAGTTTTTAAACAATTTGAATGAAAATTGAAGCGCAACATTGAAATAGATGTGATATCAACAAGTTGAATAAAACATCCTCGTAATAGATACATTAAAAATGAGTCTGCATGAATTAAACTAACTGCTACAATAACGAGAAAAAGTAATGGAGGGGCATTAATCAATGGAGAATATTGTTAATGTCGCGATAAGGGTTTATAACATGATTAGTTTAATGCGCCCTTTAAATTTATCCGCGTTGAGAAAAGGTGGTATGAAATTGGTTACAATATCCCTTTTGCAAATTGCATCCTGTGTATTAAATGAACAAAAGTCGTGTAAACAAAACCAACACCGAAGTTCAATTTATTTTATTTTTTCTTTTATACTCCCGTGGAACCATTAAGACGAACCCTGCGAAATGGGGTATCGCCATAATGAAGCTGTTCGGTAACAATCCTAATTCGTATAAAGATCCGGCACCTTTTATTCCGGCGCCATTTATCTAGTAACGCAACACACTAAATCATTTTTTATACACTCTTCTTTAACAACGTCGCCTTGTCTGCAAAAACCGAATCAACGTTCCAACTTTTTCAACGGCTACATATTTCTTTTCCACGCCATAAAATCAATTAAACTACTAACTTCTTCATCAGCCCGGCTACAACTTCGAAACACTCAATCATCGAATAAAAATAAAAAGTTGAAAAAGCATGGCGACGTTATAAGAAAAAAATCAAAACGAATGTCACTACGAACATGTTTTAAAATAAAATTTGAAAGCTCGAATGAAGTGGCAACCAAAAAAATAATGTTTGTTTGTTTTTCTTTTGAAACAACAATAAATAACAGATAGCGCTGGTAAAAATGATTGCATTTGGGTGGAGGATGCGCGAGGCTACAGCTCAGTTGCTCCTCAGCATCCGCAGCAAGCACACGAGCAGGTTAGTGAGCTACGTTATTTGCAACAGTTTGCCTTTGTTTTGCTTTCGCAACTCCAACACGGCGAACTTTCGTTTTGCAAATTAGTTTCAAAAACTCGGTTGCGAGACGGCACGTCGGCTGGATTAGCTTACACGTTCATTGATTGCCATCATCAACAGGTACGGCGACAACTGTTACAGCTCGTGTCATCGCGCACATCTCAAAACACACCACCCGACCAAACTTAAACTCACGTGCTTATTTTGAATTTACATCGCGGTACAGGCTGTAATGTTGACAGAACAAGATTGAACCTAACATGGTAATTGTCAAACGCAATTGTCCCGAGCCGTTTACAATTACGTTTCAATTCGACTAATTGGACACGTAACTTTTGAATGACGGATCACACACGAGACCCTCGCTCAGATCATCCCAATAACATTTATCTTTCCCTTTATCGGTACAATTTATATCTTTTATTTTTTCTTTTTTTTCACTTGATACCCTATATCAAGTGTGTGTGTGTGTGTGTGTGTGTGTGTGTGTGTGTATGTGTGTGTGTGTATACATATATATATATACATATGTATATATATACATATCTATCTATATATATATATATATATATATATATATATATATATATATATATATATATATATATTTCTCGACGGACCAACCAAGCGATAGTATAGCTGTTCTTCTCTTTTCTTCCAGCGGGATGGTTTTCAATGTTTTTGCATTAATTTCACATTCAAATCGAGCATTTTATTTGCCTCGCAGAACAGTTATTAAACCAGATCTATTGGCCCTGTTCAGCTGGGGATAATCTTTTCTTAATCTTGCTCCCGAGTTGGTAACTCAAGTCAGAATCAAAGAACTTTTGACAGGTCCCTTTTTCTCTGTCTCTATGCAAAGCAGCAGGTGTGTGGCAAAATTTATCGAGAAAATAACTCCGGGGGTGAAATTTAAAGCTGTGGAGATATTAAAATGCCGAGACTTGCTTTTCATTGTTTCGTGCTGTGATAAAACGCTTGCAGACTGTCAACATTTTAGACGGATGAAATTCATTTTTTTAAGCGTACCCCTTATTATTGTTTTCGTCCGTTCAGTCGTGAGCTCTCGGGATCAGTGATGTACGACGAGACCATTCACAAAGAAAATACGTATTTCAGGTTGCCGAAACACACATAATTTTCACACGAAAATTTTTCGTACTTTATTTACTTGCGTCAAAACGAACAAGAGGAAAGAGTAATACGAGATTTTTGAGCAAACCAAAGAGATGAGTGAAAAGTAAATTCGAGTATTTTCATATCATTAATTTGCACCATGCGCGAAATTGTGAGTTAGACGTAAATGTTCCTGATTCGAACGATTTTGCAGAAGAGATTTGTGTTTATTCGCTCTATTCAACTGTTTGCGTTGAATGCAATTTTCTTTTACGAAAATAGAGCACGGAAAGTTTGCGTTTGAAGCACCACTGTAAGACACGGGTAACCTTATTTATTTTCAATATTAGTCCGACTGATTCTGTGCTTTGACGAGAAAAAAAATGGAGAAGTTTAAAATGTGCTCGGTTTCAAATTCAATTCAGGTTTGCGAATGTAATGCAATTCCAAACTTCGTTCTTACAGAGTTGAAGGGTTTTTGAACGCAAATCATTCTTTGAATTTAAAAGCAACAAGTAGTGCGAAAAAAAGTACGAGAAACATGGGAATGTGCAAACGTTTCAAAAAAGCCAAGTTTGTTTGTGGGTTTTTTCTTTTTTTGTTAAAAGCCCATCAGCTAAGAACAAACGACGATTGGGTTATTTGTTTTCAAAAAATAAAAGAATAAATCATTTGAATACTATGATGATGATACGAAATGAATTGATTAGCTTTGAAATGTACGAGATTGAACTTTATAGGATCTCAGGGGATAAATGTCAAAGTAAATATGTATAGGAAAAGAAAAATATTTTCTATCGCCGAGGAAACTTCTCAGTAAGGAAAATACGCGTCTAACATCGTCGCAAAACAATAACAATGGAGTCGAGGGAATTATGTGCATTTGGTATTTGAAAAATGTGCCACGCTCACATCTCGTTTTTTTATATAAGAGAATCATTTATTTAGCTTTTTTTCACAATAAAAGCATGAAGTAAATTGGTATTTTTTCTAGTCGAACTTTAATGCATTCAACTGTAAACTCGAAACGTTTTATTGTGGTTTTCAGAGTGATATATGTACTTACTCTCGTACCACATGATACCTGAGGGACGGAAAGCTTTCGTTTTTTCGTTTTAAACTTGTTTTATAAGACGTGGAATATATATAAATGTGGAATAATAAATATAAATTGCAAGTTTTCAATGTCAATTAAGAGTATAAATAGAGAAAAGTTATCGAAACACTGGTATCAAAATGTATGTGTTTGTAATTTGCATTTGTTGACACAACTGGCATCAAGGCACAACTGATGTAATAATTTGAAGAACCTTATATTACTATTTTCCTTAAAACTACATCACTTATCAAACTCAAAAAGTTACAAAAGAATGCAAAAGTTCACTTTGCGTTGCGTACTTTTGACAAAATATGATCATTTTTTGCTAAAGAAACACAGTTTCCACTTTGCTTCTCTCCTTTCTGTGAACAACCCACACAACAAGTAATTTTATTACAAGAAATTTTACATCAAAACAGTGAAGCGTAATTCCTTGATGAAAAGTGGCTTTTGTTTTCTATGCAAAAAGCACAAATACAGCTACACTTAATCCTTAGCTGGCAACAAATCGTCTCACATACGCTGTAACGTTAAATTTTAGTACCGCAATCGTACTTGGAATCGCAAAGAACCAACAAATTAATGCCGTGAGGATAATTGCTCGTGCTTATTTGCACAAGTTGAGACAAATTTCAGATGGTTGAAACTGTAATGTGAACTTATGTACCATATAGTAAAGTTAGGCAAAATGAACTGGAAGTTTTGATCACCAAAGAGGACGACTTGTAGTTTCCCAAAAAGAATTATATTATTTTTGCTAACTTCTTATCGGTCACGTATTTCGTATTGATTTTTAATGTTAATTAAAAGTAGCACGTGATTAAATGTTAATTAGCATTCAAACTTGAAGTTGTTTTGAACAGACGTAATACATTCTGAGCTAAATTCATAAGTTATTCGAGTTTGCACGACGAGTATAAATAATTCATGAAAATATAAAATGGGTGGATTTTTTCCTTTATTTTTCACTTTGTTGTCACTTTTTGTCAAATTGGCGAAAAGCCACTCGTTGTTTAAATAAATTTGAATTAATGCACTTACAAGCGACTCAGTTATTTCTCGAGTACAAAATGTTATAGATATTTGACTTGTTTTCGCTCAAAGCTTAAGTTATGTTTACTTAATGAACTTGTACTTGAAACGAACAATATTTACCAAATATATACAACACCACTGTATTTAACAAGTAGATGCTTTCTTCATATAAATATGCGCATTTATATGACAAAGGAAGAATATCGACTTGAATAATACGACTTCACATAAGATCAAACACTGTGGAAGTAAATTCTTTTTTTAATCTTGAAATTTATTGCTGTTGAGCAAATAAACAAACATGTATATATATGATAATGAAAATTTTCTTTGAAAAATCTTCATCTGGGAAATAGCAAATTTGATTATTTTGTCGTTTGTGCTGTATCGAAAGAATTTGCTCTTTGGCGGAGATTCACGCATCAACATTTATTGATGAAGAATTTGTTTAAGTGATGTATTAAATAGTTTTTGCTCAGCCTGGCATGCAATATAATTAAATTAGAAATTGAAAATGTGATGAATTTGAGAGAGAAACGGAATGTTGAATCAAACTACATGAATGTTATGTGCATTTTCAGATCATGTTAATAATCGCAATATGCATAACAGTTCTTTCTGCATATTCAAGCAAATTGTTGGTTACGGGGAACCAATTGCAATATGTATATCCGGTAATGCCTAGCCAAGCGATCCTGCCGGAATATTTGCAAATGAGTAAGCGATTGAATAAAGCAGAGCCTACGTGTGAAGAACTGCGCATCATGTGGAGATACAGTAAAAGACAGCACAGGGCAATCGAAATAACGAACGAAGTGCCGATGTTCCGTGATCCGTTTTTATATAACGTGTGGGAGGCGCCCAGCAGATCACCGCCGCCATCAACTTTTCGAGGTACGACCTAAATTTTTCACTAAATCATCAGAAGCTCGCGAACTGGAACATTTCCGGGTGCCAAGATGTTGCAATTTTCCATCCTCCAAGACACGAAACGCACTCGAACGACAAGATTTTCAACTGAATGAATGCCACGCTAATGCATCGAAATTTAATTCCGACAAAAAAAACCAACCGACTTCGAAACTCAATTTCGTAAACTTGAAATTCCAAGTTGAATGTTTGATATTTACGTCAACGATAGATACCATTTTTATTGCTTCCTTTCAATTTGCATTGGAAACGACAGGAGAGGAGAAAAAAAAGCTAACAGCTTTTCGTTTCCTCGACGAATTCGAATCTGCATTATTAGTTGCCAAGGAAAATCCGTGCATTGTGCGATGAGCCATTCAAAACCGTGCGCTTAGACAAATCGCAATGAAAGCTCTGATGCCGAATGACATTTGGTCTCACGATCAAATTGTAGTTACGACTTAAATGTAATGAGTTTGCCAAGTGTTAAATGATCGAAGTTTATAACAGAGAAAATCGATCGCAAAAAGTTGCTCCAATTGATTAAATTTCGATGAAGAAAAGTGGCTACAATAAGCTAAAACGAAAGGCTCAACTTAGTCTTTTTATGTTGGTTCTCGCACTTTCTTCAGTTTTAATTACGGAAAACGATTCCCGTCTTTGATAATCAATTGTTCAAAAGGTATATGCTTTTATTCCCATTCCAAATTCAATTTCAACTAAACAAAAGAATAACGCTTTTTCAAAGAATTTCACTTTTCTTATTCAGTCAAGTAATAATTTTAATTTTTTCAATCCTTAAACTTTATTTATTATATGTAAAATTACTTGAAAAACTCGTTCCTTTGATACTTTCACACAAACATAATTATTCACAAACATTATAAACAAACTTTTTACAATATATAATGTAAATATGTGTAAACAATTCACATAATATTCAATCAATTTTTTATCGCAAAAAAATTGAAAAAATACAAATATCATCACTGCGAATTGTCCAAGTTTGTAGGTCACTACACCCTAAAATGACTTGTTATATTATACAATAGTTTATACATCATCATATATAAAATGTACAACATCATTTCTTTATTTTACAGAACAAAATCTTGAAAAATATCTGCTTCCTGATTTTCAGTGAACTGATAAAATGGTGTACGAAAAACCATATTACTTTTCATGAAATACACGGTACAGTTTTTAGTACGCGATTTGTGCTTTATCTTCAAACGTATCTTTAGATTAAGACGGATCGAAACCACTGACGCGAACAAATCGTACACTAGGAAAATCATGCCAGTGATATGAATATTTTTTAACTTCACGAGGAATAAAATCGTGAAATTAATTTTTGAAATCAGAATGTTCATATTTGAAAATTGTTGTTTTAAAAATGATGTTGTCACAAAAATGGCGTACATTTTTTAATATAAATACAATAATTGGAATTTCATTATAACAAAACGATATGAAAAGCATTAGATTCAGTCTTGAGCTTGCATTAATTTTCTTATGAATCGAACAAATTAAAATTACTTATCGATTTTATGATTTTTTTTCATTTAATCTTGAGTAATAGACTTATAAAAGAGGCGATATGAAAAATTGCATCTTTGGTAAGTTATAAATTTTTGTTAGCGTTTTTTTCTCAAGTATCCTTGAAATGCATCAAAGTTATCCCATATAACGGTTTGTGAAAAGTGCATTATTTGTAAAATACTTAAGTGAATACTTGCAAACTTTTAAAACGGCCTGCTTCGCAGATAGAATTTATTGATGGATGTTTTTAGCATACAATAATACAATTCACTAGTCGAAGCTTTGAACGCCAACAGTAAATCGAGAAAGAGTGACGTTCTTTTGTGACAAACACAAGTTGAATAATGCAAATGTCATCTTAATCTGCATAATTAAACTTCTGCTATATCAAATCATACAAAATTGAAAGTTTTGGAATAAATTTTAATTAACATACTAATATATTACCTTTTAAACATGATATTATTTTCTTAATTAAAAACGTTTACATAAAAAATTAGTAGAAAAAAGTTAATATTGCCTTCAGCGGTGTAGTTGGATTTTTATGAAGTATATAAAATTGGCAAAAACAAAAACTAATCACAAGTGGTGACAAAATTAATAATTTTAACATGAATCATCGCATTTACGATTTCCACTTTCAATTAAATCATCCGAATATTTCATTTTTGACAATTGAATTTAATCATGTTGGATATACCGAGATCATAAATCTGATTATTGCGTCTACAGTTTGAACTCTCTGTGCTCTTAAAATTTTGGTATTAAAACTCAGAAATAGAAATAAAGTCGAATCTTGAATAAAACTTAATTCAAAAGTTCAAGAGTGTAACAAGATCAATATCGTTTAAAATTTCCAACCCGTCTGTCGTCAGGTAAATATAGACGCAAGAGTATAAAATTTCATCATATTATACATTGTTGAAGTTAATTCGCACTTTTCTTTCCACTTGGTAAAATTCATCTCCGTTGGATCAAAATGTGTCAAAATTGGTTTGAAAAAATTGTGCAACATTTGAAACACAATTCAAAATTCGCTCGTTAGTAAAAATGAAATTTTCCGCGCCTGTTTCATCTGAAGCATTTAATCGCTCGTGCAGATTAATTTAACCCTTTGTGTGAAGTGTTGTTAGTAGCACGGTATAACAGGAGAAGTTTCCCGAACAGGATTAAAGCAGCAAAATGAACATACAAAAAACATTGCAATCAACGGTAACTTAATTGATGGTATCTATTTACCTCGATTCGTTCTTTGCAATTGACATAATCGAAACCCGTTTAAAGTCAAAAGTTAATCATTGCACTCTGATCTTTAACATTTGTCTATAAATTATTTGTTTTCTCAAAATCAACATTAATTCTTACATTTAAATTGAAAACAAATAAATAAGACTAATAATCCCACAAAATATTTTATTATCATGATTTTTTTTGGTATACCATTATTTTATTTTTGATATAGGATTTTTATCTTGATTTTATTCACAAAGGATCGTCAAAGAATCATAAGAAAATATTGAGAATAGGGCAATACAAAATGTTCCAAATAAAGCTTTTATTTCCTAAGAGGATAATAATATGACGAAATTGGATTAAGATATGACGTATCCAAGACTGATAATCATTTGTGAAATAGAAACTATTATTATAGCCAACAGTCATTGAAATATCAACCGAATTTTTTTATTCTACAATTTTTTATGGCAGGACGCAGTGTAGTTATTAAATCAACACCGTTATAATAAATATTCGCCACAAATTCTACCGCGGTTATTGAATTGAAAGTTTAAACAAATTTTTGAATATGTTTGAATAAGAGATGCAATTTTGTATAAACTCGTTTCCGTTGATTGGCCGCCATCGGCGGTACAGGAAAAGTATAAATTTTGCGAATGAAAATGTCGTGTACGGACAAATTATCACAACGAGCGAGTAAATTTCTAACTGAATTAATAGCAATGATGCTTAATGAAATCAGCAATACAATATCAACCACCAAATGAAATTGGTCCTTTCGAATAATCTATTTAGCTAGATGAATAATTATTCACTCAACGCTTTTAGCAACATTCTACTAACGGTATACCAAAATTGATTTTAGTGTTGTAATTTGAGAAATGTTATATGGAAGATATAAATTGTTCATTTCGTGACTTTACACAATGTCAAAATTTTAATACGAATGCAAAAAAAAAAAAAAAAAAAAATGAAACGAGGAAGAAAATTGATTTTGAATCAAATTAAACATCATAATTAAAGGTCTCTTTTTTTGTTTTGAAAGTAAATAGTGATATTAAACTTTGAAATTGATACTTCTGATCTTAAACAATTTATACTTTGAAATTAATTTTGATCGGAAAAACTTTGTCCCAATGTGAGGACTTGCTATTTGCGTTGGGCTTATTAAATTTCTATACTAGTTAATGAAGTTGAACTTACACCGCGACCGTTCATAAACTTGTTGAGGAGACTATCTTCGTATATCAACTGTTGCTAACGAAATGAACATTTTATGCACAACATTACCTAAGTGCTTTCAAATCCTTAAACTTTGATTTTCACAAGTTGTGAAAGTTTCAAAAGTATCTGTTCACTCACCAGTAATTCGGCTCTCTAAAATTTCCTGTACGACGAAATATGCCAAGTTCGATTTGAAAGATAAAAATATAATCTGAGTGAAATTCGCGTAGGATGGAATCCCTGTTATAAATCAAATGCAACATTTTGGCCCTTGAAATGTGTTTTCTGTTATTTATAGGAAAATCTTAAGACCTTTCAGATGTTTTAGGGCAATTAAGCTAATTACCCAGCACAGGGAAAGATTCTTTGGCAATAAAACAAAGTTTCTTGAATCTTATTCAATACTTATATGTTGTACTTATACGTTTCGTTTTCTTCTATTTTTAATGAGAAACATTTATCATGCTCGAGTTTTTAGAATTTCCATGCATTCATGCTTTCATTCCTCTATATATACTTTAAACGAGCAAAAATGTGAAATTAAAACAAATTTCAACACAGCATTCAAGAGACGTTATCTCGGGGCGCTGCGTTTTTTCGCTTTTCTAATTATTTTCGTTATAATTTATTTTCGTCCGCGCACGTTGGCACACAATTGATTTTTACTTTGAAATGATAGTTGGACGTGAAAATGTCACAACATTGTTATCATTAACAGAACAAACGAAATTTGCATGATAATCCTCGCGAGTGTTCTATTCAAATTAGTGCACAACGTTAATCGATTCTTTTTTGCTCGCATAATTCAACATAACATTATTTCGCGTTGAAATGGGAATGATCAAGTGTTGCATTGAAATCGAGTATCGGTTTTCCTGCTCGACATCCTGAATTCAAATTTGCGCTCCGAAATGATGACTTCAAAGGGAAACAATAATTCACGTTTGAACTTGTTTTAGAAACAGTGAGCCGACCCGAACCGAGTGTACCAATTTATGGCAAGATGGTCCATCACAAAGATACGGAGGAAAGAACGTTACGTAATGGGATGCCGAATCGATTACGATTAGACGACACAAATCGTTTATATGGGACGATAAATCTCACACCTCCTGCGTCGCCTAAACGTTTAAAGAATTATCGTAATTCAGCAAGGAAATATCATCCGTTACCCCAAACCGGCAGCTTCCAACAACTCAAAGATTTTATTCAAAACGAACGGAATGCTCGACAATTGCAGGTACTTTTGCAATATATGTATATTTTACAAACTTTCATGCATAACTGCCAATCGCAAGACTTTCAGATTTGCAAATGTAATATTCGAGCAAAGCTTATCATTCATTTTTCAATTTCAAAGTTAGAATTTTGAAAACTTTTAAGATGAATGTAAGCCACAACTTAGACACGTACAAAGTACAGTAATGTATCGTTTTACTTTCAGGACTGATCAGAATCAAAAAGTTCATACGATGAATCAGAAATGACAATAAAAGCAAAGAAAAACATGGTACAAGACAATAATTAATGTAACATCAAAGTGATACTATCTTCCTGGCTGAACCAAGAAGACATATCGATATTTTAAGCTTTAAATTTCGACTGATAATATACTAGAGCGTAGTAGCTATTTAATATAAATTGATGATATCATGTGTTTTGGATGTGTTTTCCTCTATCCGTTTCGTTATGTTGATTATTCCAAAACCTAAGAGCATGATCGGGTGTGATCCATTGTTTATTCAAAACTCAATCCGGAAACTCGAAGCTTGATTTGTTTTTGAAATGAGTCTCATATTCAAACCGATCGATCTATCAAACTAGAGGAACAAACTTCCAAAACAAGTTTGAAAGCAGGAATCTTTGAAAAATTCTGCGCACGAAAATGGGTGAAAGTATTGCATTTAGTTAATCTAAGCGAAGCGAGTAAAAAGATTTTTCCCCGCTGGTATTTTGTTTCGGTGATAATAAAAAAGAACGGACAGAAAAAGACCCAAAGAACACTCGTTGATGTACGGGATTTCGTTGCGGACGCGCTATTGAGTTTACGAATCGCTACAAAAATGGACTCTGCTCATTGCATTGTTCTCAAATTTATCTCTACAACAATTTTAATGACATTCGAATGACAACTTTTGTCTATATATACACATACATATATAAAGTAAAAAAAAAGAAAAAAAAAATGAGTAAATATTGTGCACGTTGCTTTCGTCAAATCGATAGAGATAGAGTGGCGTAATTCGCGATGCTTTTGAAAATCATAGCCGCTATATGTACGTGTCAGTTTCCAACGTTCAATATTTTGTTTTAGAACTGAATGATCAAAAAGGTAACCGCGCACTGGACTTTGAATATGATGCATATCACGTTTTAGTCAATTATTATCAAAGCAAGATAATCTTGGTTCAAAAAAAAAAAAAATAAATAAATAAAACAAAAAAAACCAAAGCCTGCAAAGGCTTTTTCGAATAAGCGTTTTGATAAATCGCGTTTTTTACGACGAAATCACTTATAACATGAGTTTGATGGTCGCGCATTGCCCCGCTCTACGATCAATCCCAAAGACTAAGTTCGACGATGTATGTGTACATATAATACATATCCTAACAATATTTTTAACTTTCGAATCTGTCATATCTGTAATTTTAAAAAAACAACAAATGCAATTGGTTCTTGCTGATATTTGCATCGCTATCTTGGATCTTTATTGAACAACGCGAAATTTGGGCGTTCAAAATAATTGTCAAACAGTAATTAAAAAAAAAAAAATAAATAAAAAAAATACTTGTGACAATAATGTTGACTTTGTGACGCAGACATTGCGATTATTGTTAAGTCTCCTCCAGCGACTTCATAGTTCAACCTGCGCAAAAAAATATTTAAAAAAATAAATTATTAATAATCGCGTCATATGACAATATTGAGCATACAATTTATGATGCTACAACTCCTTAAAAGTTAAGATTAATGACAAACCAGCTGCGGTACTGGTCGACTCTTCTGGTTGGTTAATACGAGTGTCAGTGTTTTAGAATAAACCGATACAGGTGTACTGGGCGGTTCTTGAAAGACAATCTGCGCTGATAATAATTATTATAATACTTGTACCCCAATCGTCAGCCTTAAGTGCCACTTGAGCGACGTTAGCTACCTTCTTAATCTTTTGTTTTATAAGAACCGCTTGGTCGACATTATAGATACAAAATTCTTTTCTTCATCCCATCGTGTTCATCATTGTAATATCGCAGAAGATTTTGTTCTCCCCCCCCCCTCCCTCTCTCTCTCTCTCTCTCTCTCTCTCTCTCTCTCTCTCTCTCTCTCTCCTGCACATTTTGTATTATGCGAACAATAAGACGTCCGTTAAATCCATCGCTTTTAATGTAAAATATCGGTCCTTTGGTATTTTCAGCTGATATTTAAATATTTTCTGTTAGTCACATTTTTGCAATTTCTCAGCGAAAACTCAGTATGAAATGACAATATAAATAATCGAAAAATTGAGATCATTATTAACATCATATAAAGAATAATGTAGAAAAAGAAAATATTTTTAATTAAAAAATAATTAACACATTCTGAACTGGCTTTATAATTAACTTTTCATCAAGGACACACAATGATAATAAAAACGTAGGAAGACCTACCATTGCAAAGTAAGCGTGAATGAATGGAAACAATTTTTTGCTGAAACTGGTGTACACTTTTCGTAAGGAAGAAAAAAGTCAAGCTAATTTAACTTTGATGTGAAACGATTCAAAGTACAGTGTAATATCATCAGTAAAAGGTCAAATGGTAGTCAACTTTACTCGTCGGTAAAATAATTAAAATAAAAAAAAAAACAAAAAAACAAAAAAAACAAAAAAAAACAAAAAAAAAAAAACAGAGAAAAAGAGTATGGTATAATACGTGAGCGGATCCGTGTTGTGATATTGTCGAGCCCATTGCCGCGTTACATAATTGTCATCCAATTCCCTATAATAAATAAACACAAAAAATGTTCTCTCCGACAATAAAAAACACTGCGGTGTGTATAGCAGTTGTCTTTGTAAGCATATAGTATATTTTGCGAAAATGTAAGATTAAACAAAGAAGTGTATAACAATAGTCGTCTGTATTTTATTATAATATTTTCGACATCGCCACTCGTATGCTAAGACATTAAGTATAGTGTGTAAGCTTGTGTTTGAATCAAACCGTTTTTTGACTGAAAATTTAAGTGTATACTTGTAAGTTAGAGAACATGCTAATGACAATAATGATATCAAAGTTCCTTTACGTAGGAATTATTATTATTATTATTATTATTATTATTATTATTATTATTTGTGTTTCTATTAATTGATGAAATATTGATGAAAGAAACAGACTGGTTTACAAATATAATAAGAAAAGTAGATGATACGGTTTCATTCGAGTCCATTATTTGAATTTGTATTTTATGATTAATCTCATTTTAAATTTCATTTCAGCAACTTTGTACTTTGTAGGTAACTCAATTGATTTATGAAATAAGAAAATGCTATTGTTTCAATTCAGAGTGAGATCCAATAATGTACTTGTTTTATTTCAACTTGAATTTGTTATATATAACAAAAATATTGATTCAAATGTGGATTCGACAATACCGACTGTTATTAAATGAGATTTCGTTATTAATGTTGTTATTTGTATTTATGATGATTGTAATTGTTTAATTAAGTGTTTAATGATATTAAGTTTCTTCTCCGGAGTCTATTGAAAAATGCTATTTGTTGTGATAATTCAATTTATTCCGATTGAACAATAATGTAACTCACGTTGTCGATGAATAAAATATGTACAATAATAAATAAAGTAGGATATAATATTATAAAACTAGTTTGTTCTGCTTTTTCACAATTTCAATAACGTACTGCTAAACTGCCGCTGGCTGTCACCTGGTGCAATACCGCGACTTAACGTGATCCGATAACCAAGTTTGTAAATTCGAATTATACTCATCCTCCGTAATACACTTCACGTAAGTTCCGTTGATAATTATTTTACCCGACAGGAGACTGTTTAATGTCACGTCTTTTGGTCTTGAAGATCGGTCAAAATCAAATGCACAATAACCCTCGATATATAAATAATCACCAATTTCTATACTTTTTCCATATAAACCACCCCTTGTTTCCAGCCACCAGTCGTGTTGAAGTTTCTAAAAATAATAACTTGATTACGTTGGTATTTATAGAAAAGTAAGAAATAAACAAATTATTTATTCACATCCTCACCAGTTTGTATTTCAGAGGAATCTCTTGGTGATATTGAAACGGCGGACTGGTCTTGTGTACTACCGACGATCGAGGTATCACATTTACAAATTCATCTTCCAGCCAGGGCTTTTTGGCAACGGCAACTTTTGCAAATCTCTTGTGCTTCTCATTTATTTTCTTCAAGGCTAATGCTTCTTTTTCAAGATTCTCGCGTTTGTAGTTTATTTCGATAGCACCCGTTCCATCGCTTACTGTAAACACGAATTAACGTTCAATCAAGTTCAATTCAAAGTTGGGTGCTTAGCATGCACATTTATATTTACCTGTAAATATCACATATTTATTCTGAGCTCTCGACCTTATATTGACCACAGTTCCAACAAAGGCAACCGAATGTATCTTCACATCGGGCATGTTCAGTGCGTGGAATGAAACGTACGGATCCATTTTGTAAGGCACTAGACGGTAAAATTCCTTGATAAGGAAGTAACTTTTGTAAGCGTTGACTAAAAAATAAACTCGTATTCAATAATGAAATAAATAACTAATATTTTAATTTGATTGAAATTTTCAAGCTTTGAATAATTCATTTGAAGTTCATCATTTATGTGTGTAGTTATGCAGTGTTATTAACGGACATTCATACAAACGAAATTGCATCATTATATAAAAAATATGCTTACATTTTTGTTTGATTGCCGGCCACTCGTTTTTACTGAGGAGCTTTTCCTGATATTGGTAATGTTCTTCATTGTCAAAATAATCCTTCTCCATTTCTGTCTTTGACTCTGGAAATACATCTGAGGATTAAATGAAAAAAAAAAAAAAAAAAAAAAAAAGAATTAGAAAACTTTTTTCATCAACAACAAAAATTGATTTCATGATTATCGAAACGGTAAATACCTTCAAAAGACTGCATGCTGTTCGTTTTCTCTATCACATTGTTGTTTAACAAAAAAGTTCTCTCTTCAGCTTCATTTATTTCGCCAACTTTTTCATTAATCTGCAAACACTTAGTTTCGTTCAAATTTTCATTAACACTTTTTTCTTTTTCCAATTCAATCGCCAATTCAGTTCCAACGCTCGATTGCAAACTTCCATTTTCGTTTTCTGTTTTCTTTTGTCTCTTGCAATTTTTTTTATACACAGCGCGAATGCTGTCATCTTCATCTGTCATTGATTTTTCGACAATCGACAATTTTTCCTCTTTTCTCTTGTACCTTCGTGTGCAATTTATTTTTCCATTCTGCATTTAGCACAAAAATAATAACTCTCAAAACACAACCTCAAATACAATACTTATAACACACGATTTAAATAACGCTTTACTTTCCCTATGAATTGATCGGTACTTGCGCAATAATCATTGAAAATTTATACTTTGTAAATCACAAAATAATCGATTCGTTTAACTGTAATGTCTGCACAGTTTTAAACTGTGTAACATGATAATCGAAAACAATATCTAAGCAGACGACAAACGATAAAAATGGATTAGCCAACTTCATGCTGTAACACGCAATAGGCGCCAAATTCGAATCACCCTTTTTTCTTCAAACATCATATTTCCTAATTACGGTACAAAGTAATGACTTTTATTCTGCATACAGTTCTCGATTATTTTATAAAAAAAAAAAAAAAAAAAAAAAAAAAAAAAAAAAAAAAAAAAAAAAAAAAAAAAAAAAAAAAAAAAAAAAAAAAAAAAAAAAAAAAAAAAAAAACTAAAGGATTTCAATTGTTTAATTATGATGAAAACCAAAACGGGAAATTTTGTATTAAAAAAAAGTGAAGCAGTATTTGCGATAAATTTGATATCATAAATGTTTCAAGCAATTAAATCAATTTGAGAATTTTAATTTGAAATCATTTTTTACAGATTTCAATAATGTATATAAATATGAAAGAATAATGTATGTGAGAATGTAGATAAAAACCTATCCCTCACGGACGAAAATATAAATGAAAATTTTTTTTCTACATCAAATAATTATCGCTTATTTGGCTTATGGTAATATTTGGTTTATATATTTTCCATTATATAAATTAAAATATATTTGAGCAAATATATTTTCGTTCGTCAGGTATAATTTGTAAGTACAAAATTATCGCTTTGTTAATGGAAAAAGAATTAATGTATGAAAGAGAATTCGAACGAGAGAACACTTTGGAATCAGGATGTCAATAAATTCGCATGTTCAAAATTTTACATTCAAAATGTCATGTTCAAAATTGAGATAATGTATTTTGAATTGAATTCGAGTCGATCGATACGAGTTGTTTGGATTTCTAAAAGACTGAGTTTATTCATCTTGGTTGTTATTTTTATTGTGCTGTGCCACCCGCGCATAAATGCCTCTGCACAAACTGTAATGGAATTTCCGAAGTAAATTTTCCACGTCTTGGAAAATTGCAGCTTGACGCGATTTGACTACGTCAAAAAATGCTCCATCCATTTTATAAACCGCATTTAACCGCAGCGACAGTCTTTTTTCGTGTCTTTCATTTTTACTTTTGTGACACATGAAAAGCGTGAAAATACGCATAAAAAAAATCCCGAGTGTGCCAATAGAGTTTTATTTTCTAGTATTTCATGGTACAATTTAATTTCATTTTCTGGCGAAAGACTGTTTATTATTATTATTTTTTTTTTTTTTTTCACGGAAATTATAATTATGATGATCACTTTTGGCGCGACTGCAACGAGAGCGAGCTTTCTGGCCGCAGAATGTTTATCTAATTTTGATGAGATTAGCGCAATAGCAGGCGCCACACAGAAACATTTGATCAAAACAAGAATAAATTTAATGAATTATAATTGAAAACAGAATCACAGTTGGGATGCGCGCGTGATAATGAGCCGATTCATCGTTGTCAAATTTTTGCGTCCATCTCGAACGATAAATATCGTTCTCGGGAGAACAATCAAAATAATAAACAGTGCGCCCGGGCTTGTTTCATTATACGACTACAATAATTATGAAAATACCGTCGGGAGCGCACTCAGCGATTTTCTCGTGCAGTTTAGCTGAAACAGAACATATATTATATATATATAAGCTTGTTCATCTCGCGCGATATAATTACATCATCAGCAAAGGAATCAGTGACTTCAAACGCGCGGCGGAATTGCCTTTTATCGGCGTGGAGGGGTGGATAATAAACCCGCACCTGAACAAGAACAATAATCCCACGTGCGAACAACATGAAACTGAGAGATGAATTGATTAATGAACAAAATTGCTCAATCTTAGTTGGCCTGGATAAACAAGTTTGATCTTGTTTACGAATTTGACAGAGGAATGATTTTGGGTGACCGAAGCAAAAGTTTTAACTAATCGGCAAACTATCTAAATGCATTTGCACGAAAGTGAAAGTTCGGATCCAAAGTTGAACATGCGGGGCGATAAAAGAGCGCCAAAAAGGCTCATATGCCTCGCGTAATTACATTATAGTATCACGTGATGGCAGTTATCATGATTTACGTTTTTTTTTAGCCCGTGTATCGTGAATGCAAGGCAAAGGTCGCGTCTGTCTAGTAGCGACAATTATCATATTATACATTGGCATTTTCATATAATCGGACGGTTGGGATATAAGTTTGAATGCACACGGTGACGGTAAACATCAATACTGCTACGCTAAATTCGACACGTATCGCAGCAAGAGACGCTGAACAAAGCGAATCAAGCGATGAGGCTGATTTAAATTCCGACCGTGCGCCCGTTGGTACAAAGTGCTCATTAATGTTTATGTGACAGCCGTGACACACACAACGCAGCCGAACATGAATCCGACTAATTTTTTTTTTTACTTACCTGCGTGGTACTCGCGACCCGCGCCGCCTGGCCCGAGATCTCAAATCCGTTTAAGATCGTCCTTTCGACCTTCTACCAGGACTCGTCCTCGTCGCAGGATTCCGTCTCCGAGGAGTGCACCGAATGCTCCCAGAATAGTGTCAGTGCGTTCGACAGTGACCCGCTGTTGACGGCCTTTCGTGTCGAGTATGTCAAACAACAGATTTTGAGAAAACTCCGCCTAACAAAACCGCCCGAAATTTCGATCTCGCTGCTGTCGCTGCCTCAACCGCTGGTCAATGGACACGTCATTGAGTTCCGACCCGGGGAACCATACGAGTCCGAGAACCCGGCCGAGAGCTTTTTCGGCAAGACTAATCAACTTGTCATATTTCCCGTTGCAGGTGATTTGTCACAATTCAATTTGAAAGTTCGCCTCTGATTCGCTGCATCCATTTCATGAGAGAATTGCTCGCTAGATTTCTCTTTCTGCACACACACACACACACACACACACACACACACACACACACACACACACACGAAAACATACCCACACACACACACACACACATCACTCGATTTATAAAAGCGCCATCTATTGAAATGTTTTTCCCTATTTCTACGTCAATTTTGTATGCACTTCTTTTTTTTTCTCATACCTACCCGTTTTGTAACCGGGACTTTTTCGTTGCTTTTTTGTGCCGCACAAAAGGCGCTTTCATACATCATATTGCATGCATGGAAATCTCATGTTGGATCGCGAATTGATTTCGATGAAAAAAATAGTAAGAAAGCAATTTAGCAAGAAGCGTTATCGAGCACTCTCAGCATTGTTTGTCATAACATTTTCATCAATTACTGTAAATATTCCGATGCTATGATGCATCGCACATCGGACGTACACTAATAATTGCTTCAAGTTTCTTCGGTTTACTGAAAACATTGTGAAATCGTACAAATTATTTCATCCTATTTTTTAATCAATTTTAATGAAGGCTCTTTTTTTCTTTAATTTTGAACTTCTGAACTCAGTTTGTCAGAATAAAAAAGTTCTGGAGTTGTAAATTCGTAGATATGAGATGGGGACCAATTATAAAAAATGATCATAAATTTATAAGAGAAATTTCATTTGCGATCGATCCATTTAGAGAACTCTTGGAGAATGTAATGAAATTTTGTCAGAATCTAATTTTGTCTTGATACTCAGATAAAATTCACTCTGCGTACGAATTCGTTATTTCTTTTCTTTTTCTTTTTCCATTTTAATCATTGACACATTATTGTAATCAACTTGTGAAGATTGTTAAGTAATGATGAAATCCATAAAAGCATTTTTCAATCAATACTTTAGAGCATTGCAGTTTTGCAAATTAATTTAGGATAAATAAGAAAGTAAAGCTATCTGTGGAATTTGTGAAAAAAAAAAATATAATATATATATATATATATATATATATATATATATTTGTTGTTGTTGTTGTATATATATGTTGCTTTCAAACAATTTTTCCCGCCGAGGTAATATTTTCTTACTTGGTTATAGTTTGGTAACAAAAAATAAATTAGATGTTGTAACAAAAAAAAAGTTTATTCTATCGATCCATCCTATCTTGATAAAATTGTTTATCTTTTGCTCGAAAATGCAGTCTGAGCATCTTTGCATAATTAAATAAGAAAATGGTTTATTTGCTAAGACTATATGATAAGGCAAGTATTAAATATAATGCCAGTAACGTTAAAAATAGATTTCCGTAAATCTGAAGCAAAATTCACAGCTTGTTTGACTGAGTTTTATATTTTTCCTCAGAATCAGGATGTTAATAATCTTTTGTTTTGTGTACGAAACTTTAAAGATAATCATTTGTAGAAACAATTGCCTGATAATGTAAATTGCGGCAGATTATATGCTTTCAGATAAACAAATGAAGACCCAATTAGTGACTTTAATTCCTGCTAATGACCATTTGTTAATACTTTATTTTAAAACTTTCACATGAAAATGTTTAATCTCAAATTGGATAATTCATACGTAATTATTATTCATACGTAAGTATTAATATGTAGCACAATATTTCTATAAAAAAAGGTTTAATCTCAAATTATAGTACCCATTATAATATTATTTTAACTGAAGTACAAGTTGTTATGCAAACAAACATAAACAAAACGTTGAAAATGTAATATGACTTTTTCAAGTTATGTTATATTTCGCCATAGGTCAATTTAATCAAAATCATAAAATATGAATTGAAATCGAACAGGGCATATTTCTTGCTATTCTTGCATGAACAATTTGCATATTTCATATGTTAAAATAAAATAAATAAAATAGCGAGCATGAAACACACATTCTCTCTTTACATCAGAAATGAATTTCCTGTAGAAAAAAAAAATGTAAAATTGAATTTTGTATTGTAAGGAAGCATTTCAGACCAGGGGTTTTATAGACGTTGGGATGAAAAAGCTGCAATTTTGAACTTGTCCCATTCATTTCGATATTCATCTCTCGCCTATTCTGAATTCAGAACCATTGATTCTGATTAAATCCTGACTGAAATCACTTGTTGCATCGGGATTAGATCTTGACCAATTTCACTCGCTTTCATTGCAGAGGTTCTCTGCAGGTAATGATTATTCATACGAAGTACCATGAATATTACGGAATACGTTCTCGTTAAAACACGAATCGAGAGCATTAGATTCAAATTAAATAAGTACAGATATTGCAGGTCAATTATGCCGCTTTTGAATATTTTTGTAATTTATATTCAAATATTCTTAAATTAAGTATGATGTAAATTTAATTCCCATCAGCATTACCATTCGAAATCGATACTTTCAATTGAAAAAAAAGTCTGTGTAAAAAAATTTAACTGGGTAATAAATTCAATTATCAAGATTCAATTATTTTTCTCTTATCTTTCGTTTTTTTATTTCACAGAAAAGTGCAACCACCTTCCAAAGTATCACGTAAGCTTGGACACGACAGCGTGCTTTACTTTTACCCTGAACGAAAAAATGGAGGACGTGGATGTGACTGCGGCTGAGTTCTGGTTCTACAAAAAGTACGATGAAAATGACAAGTTCAATCAGACGTTCATTATTTCTGAGATCGATCACTGGGATCAAACCGGAAGTTTCGAAAAGTTTACAATAATGGCCATCATCGAGACAACAATTCGAGGTGATTTATCAGCAATTTTGAAATTTGAAAAAAAAACAACAAAAAAAAAGTGGGGGATAGAAAAGAAAAGAGAAAAGAGAAAAGAAAAAAGAAAAAAGAAAAAAGAAAAAAAGGATTGCATTTTTTTTTAGTTTGTGGCAGCGTCATATCTGGCTTTCAATCTCAAAAATGTTCTTTTCCTTGCAGAAGGATGGGTAAAAACAGACGTGGGTTACGTGGTGAGCCAATGGGTGAAGAAAAGAGAAAAGAACCACTACGTGCAAATAGATTGCGATACCTGCGCGACGAAGCGCATCAGTGGACCGATATGCGGCCTTCAGGAGAATGAGAGCTCGCTGAAACCGTTCATCGTGATACAAACGACACCATTGGCTCACAAAAAGCGAACCCGTCGCTATTCAGATTGTCTTGCAGGGATGAAGGAGTGCTGTCGAGACAAATTGTACATCAATTTTTCGAGCATAGGTTGGAGCGATTGGATACTTCACCCAAGTGGTTACCATGCTTACTTTTGCCGGGGCTCCTGCTCCTCAGCGAGTTCGCTCACGAGCGCCTCGCTTTATAACAATGTGATAAGGGTCAGTATGCACACAGATTGTCCCGCGTTATCACCAGCTTCTCGAGCGATAATGCTTGCATTCAATATTTGACTTTGCTAATTGGGTAAAGAACAATCGCTGTTTCATTTTCCTCGCCTAATTATACGCGATCTAGACTAAATAATCTATCTTCAACACAAAAATGCATCTCGTTTGTTCAGCTTGTAATTGATTGCAAACTCGACTGCATGCTATTATTCATGCCCGCGACCATTTACTATTTCTTGTTACAAGCATTTTTAATGTAAATTTCATGCCTTTTTTTCTCCATTATCTCCCCCTTAATGACAATTCGTGATTGATGCAGTCGATCGTTTACTCGTGAAACGATTATTTTTTGTTTGCTCGTTGGTATATACTGCGCATCCAACTGACATACTCATTTTATTGTTCAAAGATTGTTTTATAATTGTGTTAATCGTTGTCTATCTTTTGATTTTATTTCATTTCCTTTTTTTGTTTGTTTCTCGTTTCCAATTTGCAAAGCAAATCGCATGAAAAATTGTGTCTAACGAATTTCATAGGCGAGAAATAAATTTGAAAATGATGTTTTCTATGTTATAGCGACTAATGGCAAAGGAAAAGAATGCAAATCGGCGACGAAATGAAATTATTCCCTGTTGTTCGCCAACTCAATTATCAACGCTTCAGTTACTTTATATCGACTCGAATAACAGTATCACACAAAAAACTTTGCCGAACATGGTCGTCGAAGCTTGCGGTTGTTTATAAATTTTACTCGGAACCAATTTTTAGTTATGCAAGCAATTTTGCTTCGACTGATTGATCTTATTTGTATTTCTGTGTTTTCATTATTTAATGTACTTTGTCGTGTAATCATGAGAAAAAGTAACAATTTTCCAACTCAAGTCGCGCACACAATATACGCGATCGACGATGGAAAAAAGGTCGGAAACTTGAAACGACCACAACGACTGTGGATTGAGAAAATGGAGCTTGAATTTTTATTTTTACCAGTTAATTTTCATCATTGTTCAATTTTATTTACACGAAATCAATTACTGTACACGTTTATTTACTCTTCAAGACAAATTGTCGATGTAATAAAATATGTCTGATATTCTTGTGTTTCATTTTTTGTTCAACTTTGAGGCAAATTTTAGATATATGATACCTTATAACTTTGTAATCAAATGTCTAACACGAGTCCAAGTTACTCCAAGTTTAAGATTACTAAATCTTGAACTTGAAGTTAGTCATTTACATGCAACTGAAAAGGCCTAACACTTTCTAAAGAGCAGATGAACAAAGGTTCGTTCGAGTTATATATTTTGTGCAAAATGTGTAATATAACTTGGCTCGAAATTTCATTTCCTATTGAAACGTGGAAAATTTGTTTGTAATTTGTGATCAAAACTGAGTTTGGAACGACTTTAGTTCACCTTTTTGTTATATGAAATTCTTTGACAATTTTTTTTATTAAAAAATGAGTTTGAATTTCCATACCCGTCGACATGCGCTATTGATATTCAGTAGATATAAAACAATATTTCGCCTATGTTAGCGCAATATTGTTTCTCAAATCATGCCAATACGTTGTATCTGTACCGAAACTACATAGTAGATTCATATTGATTTTTAAAATTGGCATATAAATGAATAATTATTGGTACTACATTCGATGGAACTTACAATCGTTTTAATCTCGTATTACCATTTTATTGATCGTCAAATTCTATTTGTCTACCAGGAAAAAAAACATGTTTCCAAACTAAAAAAAAATTGTGATAAAACAAGTTTACTCGTTAATTAAGAAAAAGCACTTTTTTCTATTTTTAACAATGAGTTCGAAAAAAATGAGTATAGAATTGTTCATTTTATGCTGAAGCAAACATACAAAATTTTTCATTTTTTTCTTTACAAAAAAAGTAACAAAAACTGTAAATTAAATTGTACAGAGAAATTTTTCCATTTATAAAATGTACCCTTTGAAGAACAATGACGGGGATTCATGAACAAAAATTTAATCTACAATTTTCTTTTCTGAAATTTAAAAAATAAACATTCGCTATTAATTTGATATTCATCGTGAGTACGCGCGAATGAGCTTCAAATTGAATAGGTTTTTTTTTTAACTCCATTGTGCTCGGCGCCATTGTCAGTTGAAGTTTTATCATCGTGCAGATTTAAAAGTCAGGGCAATGCGCAATGTTCAATAATTGTTTTATTATATTTGTTTACCCCGACACGAATTTCTTATCTGATGTAAAACATGACGAAAATGTTATTTCATCAAGTACACACAGAAAAATATTTGGCACATTTTTGTTTATCTATACATATACAATATATATATATATATATATATATATATACACGCAGGAGAGAGCTGCAGTCAAAAACTTTCTTGATGTTAAATCGCAAATAAATTAATATACTCTCAAGAATGTTAAACGGGTAAATTGACTTAGCTGCAAAACAGATTAAAAGTAAGTAAACTACTGCGATTTTATGCTTCCCGAGGTAGAAAACTGATTTGAGTGAAACTACGAAAGTAAGGTTACTCAAATATGACAAATGCATTCGGAATAGAGATCAGAATATAATCTGCAAACCACACGCCTTCCGTTTTGCCTCTCAATATTTCCACCGGCATTCTAAGTACATTTCAGTTTATTAATGCTAATCAAATATGTGATCACACACTGGTGCAGCTCGAGTTGTAAAGAGCATCCATCAGGAATCAAAGCTCAGAGTTCAATGGGCAGAAGATCATTTTTCCTTTCCACTTCAGTGCATCATTAATTATTCAATGTTCTGACAATTAGTTAGCGATCCAAGAGAAACCGAGCCTTGGTTAATTAACGCGCAAAATGTTAGTTTAATCTGTTCTCTTTGTTCATTTTTTGATTAAATTAGATTCATTTGAAAATGGAACTGCTGAGAAAAAAAAGGAAAGAACGTTTATTATCTGAGATGAAGAAAAAAATCTTGTTAAGGGTTACGAGTCACTCTGATCAAGGCGTGCAAGCCGGAGTAATCTGGCCAAGACAGACTTTAGTCCAGCTTCAGTTTAGTGATTAAGTCTGGCGCCTAGTCTAGACGAACTTTTCAACTTTTCTATTATATAATAAATGAGTAATAACAAAAATAACAGTTTCAAAAATAAACTTTAATCAAAAGGAAAATTTTAATCCAACAGCCTTGAAACACTTTTAGAATCACTTAAATACCTCTTTCAACATTTTTCGTCTGACTTAATCTAAATTTGTATCACTTGTTATTTATTTTCACGGATTGAGAGACGCGCGGCAACTTTTTCCACTCATTTATCGCTGAACGTTTGAATTTCAATTAGAATTACTTGGCGTAAAATACGGATTCAAGTTTAGGTCATCCATTTTTCGAAATGCTGCGCCAGTTTTTAACTAATGCATATTTTTAGTCTCGACAATTTTTTTTCGATTTGCAAGTTTCCGTTGTAAAATGCAAACGTACATCGTGCAGCGTTCACAATATCGCAAATAGACCCGGCAAATGGTACGGCGTACAAAAAAGTTCACACGCCAGCAATTTTAGTAAAAAAAAAAAAAAAAAAAAAAAAAAAAAAAAAAAAAAAAAAAAAAAAAAAAAAAAAAAAAAAAAAAAAAAAAAAAAAAAAAAAAAAAAAAAAAAGGAGGCAAGCGAAGTACTTTACGTTTGAGTTTTAATTGCGCACTATTCACTCAAAAGTTTAATCACGATTTCAAAAAATTTGTTCGTACGAGCAAGGAATACGGGAATTGAACAAAATAAAATTTTTGTTTATCGTGCAAGTTTTATTAATCATCCCAGTTTTTCGCTCCTCTTACGGAAACATCAAAAGTCTTCCTTTCTTTGAATCGCATTACCGTAAAAGATAATATATTTTTACTATGTTGTTAAATTTTATTACGTGCAATATTTCAAAACTTGTTAGATAACCTGAGAGAGGAAGGTGGATGTATGTATGTGTATGTGTGTTGGTTCGTGACGCTCTTTTGTTCAAGCTAATATGATTTTGAATGACGGACAAAAGTGTGCAATATCTGATCCTTTAAAACAGTGTCATTGATGAAAAAACGACATTCACGTGTGTCATAAAATGTGCAAAGATACATTAAGGGCCCCATTATTATGCGACATCTCGTATCGTGTCTATTGAATCTTATGCAGTTCATTCAACGAACCATTACCGGGGACAGACTTACGTTACTACCTCGCGTTCATCAAAAAACGAGAACATGAATTGTAAATCGCTCGGGACATTCAAATATTAAACCTCATAAATCTACTTTAAAACCGTTTCAAACATGGTGACAGATTCTGTATAAAAATTTCGTTCCAAATTCTTATCTCACTTTAAGTTCTCAAATTTCTCTGACATTAGACTCACCATTTTTCAAAAGCTCATAAAATTTAATCACCATTGTGACAGTTAATCTATTTTCATACAAGTGTGAAAAGTAACGATTTTCACACCTATATAGGGGTCGGTGTATATATATATATATATATATATGTACATATTGAGCTTTTTTCTTATGTACACGCGGGTACAAGAAAACTACCGACTTTTTAACCTTGTGTGAAAAATGCATTTTTTACGGTTTGTTTTTGCATTTCACTTGCCGATGAGGTGTCGTTAAATCTTGTAACCAAAAATTGGCACCTTTTTATCTTTTTACTCGACCTAGATGAAAAGAAGTTGTCTCTCATGTAGTAACTTTGGTGCGACATATTACAGCATGTTTGTGCATCTTTTGAAAGAAGGGGTGTGTAAAGAATCAACAAATGCTTTTACCTAATTTTTTTTTTTTTTTTTTTTTTTTTTTTGAAAAGGAAAGAAACAGCTATATATATAACGCCCTCGACATTTTCGTTCAAATATGCACAAGCGTATCAGAAAATGTTTGAAATTTATTTTTGAGTGAACGTTTTCCTCACTCGTGAGAAATGTGAGTTTATCGGGTTTTTTTTAATTTTTTTTTTTTTTTTTTGATTGCAGCCATTTGTCATGATGAAATTGTAATGGAAATTGCATGCGAGTTGGCAAATCTATAAATGATAATTCGAGCGTGGCGTGGAAAAGCACGCAACCGATGGAAAATTTGTAACATGGAAAAAGGGGTTGAAGTAGCGATAAGACAAGGAAAATATAGTTGAGCATAAATATCGAGGATGAGGGATAGGCAAATAGAGTAACGAGTGCAACGTCCCCGAATGTTATTGGTCGCATGAGCGATTGCACTCAGAGCGAGAGAGCTCGGGTGTAGCGACATCCGAGAGGGTAAAGCACCCCGTGGGTTTTGTCATGACGCGAGGTTGGTCGCGACAGCGCAACCTCCCACGGAGCGGGCTAACGATCGGGCGGCGGAAACAGCCGAAGCGGCGTCGACCGAAGTGGAGGAGCACACGCGCGAGAATCCTCGAAGCCGTTCTTTCGCTCCTCGGCAATCCCTCGGCAACCAAGATGACGGCTGGCGCGCTCCGCTGATACCGCCGCGATAACCGTCTCTCTGGCCGTCGCAACCGCCAATAGTCCAACGAATAATGTCCGACGCGATCCTCTCGATATCTGACAGTGCTGCATCATCATCAACATTATCATCATCATCATCATCATCAGCACACATGTTACCGACGTCAAGCCGCTGCTGCTGCTGCTATTCAGTTCCATAAATGCACACAACTATTTTCTACTCAACAACAGCAACAGCAACAAAAAGAAAAAGATAATCGGCAGTCGAAATGCCCCGACAATAAACAAAAATGCCGCAACTGCGAAGAAATGGTCTGTATGGCAAATGATATAAGCACGCATAGCCGCTTGCACTATAGTACAGTACTATGCATACACAACTCTGTCAGAGCTTTTCTGTTGACACTTGATTATCAATTTGTTTCCGACGCCTCCGCGCGAGTTCGAGGCGCCAACATGATTGATGCACTTTGTTCTCTGATTCGAGCGAATTTGTATCTCACGATTTGCCACTGTTTACACAACTTTATTTGACGTTTCCGCTCTTTGTCTCTTGATGGTAAGCATGCTTCGGCGACCTTGAAGAAACCGGGACATTTGTTTTCCTTTTCCTGCCCCCGTAAATTGACAAGTCTCATTCGCTCTCGCACATGCTAGCTCTCGCGCGACCGATAACTCGCCGCGGCTTTTCATTCGTTACAATTACCCCTTATCAGATAACTCGACGCCATAATTCCTAATTGCTTTTGTTTCTTATTCTTTTCTCTCTCTATTTCTTGGCCGTTTCCTCTTCATTAGAAAAGCGACTTGCCGGCTGGTCATTAAATGGATAAATAGCATGCCTTTATTCGCACGGATTTCTGTCGCAATTTTCGGATGCAAATAAGATCCCTGCGGACAATCCTAAGATCTAGATATATTTCACTTTTTTCGTCGCCTCCCCCCTCCCTGCACTCGCTCGACAAAAGCTTGAGGTGGCCGCGCGTGAAAGTGACAAATGACCACGATAGGAACCATCCTTTCCGATTACTTCCCCCGAGGAAAATATATTTTCTCCTTACCGTCAGTTTCACCAGCTTTAACTTCATTTAAACCATCGCCCAATGAATAATTTAATTTCTCTTTCTTATCCTCAAACAATGATTAATCACATGCAATTTATTTGTCTGCGAACATCAAATTTTGGTTCTTGTCGTAACGGGCGCGTGTTGTCATATGTCCGTCTTAATAGGCCGCGACTTTTTGAACGTTTGATTAACGCTTGAAATTCTGATGCATGGCCGGACAGTTGAGCAGCGCGCGCGGGACAAGAGATTGTTGTTTGTTCGTTCGTGATAATTTAATTTGTTCAAAAGTTTGTTTTTATTGGTCCGACAAAATAGGTAGCTCGAGAGCGCCAAGTCTGTGAAGGCAAACTTAAAGATTGATCGAGTAGAAGTACTTTAAGCAACCAAACAATAAATTAGTCGACATAAACGAAGACTTTGTACAAGGATAATAATGCATCATCGAAGAAAGTAGAAATTTAGCGTGGAATGATAATAAAGCGGGACGAGGGTGGATGTCAGCAGCGCGGGACGTACGAAAGAGAATGAAAGCTATGCATCATCGCGAGGCTGTGATCAAGGATCGAACGATGAGGAGGAGGTCTGCGCTGTTTGGCAGACAGCCGTTCGACTTGCCAACGGTCCGACTTGTACTCGGCGCTTATATTTTTGCTGCGCTGGTTTACGTGAACGCCAACGGCAATTGGAACAAAGACGATGATCCAGGTTGAGTTTTACTTTTGAAAACTACTGTGCACACAGTTGCTGAGCTTTTCGCGCGCGCTCTCACTTCTGCCCCCATTGTCTTGAGCTGAAAAAGTTGCACTCGGTACATAACTTTAACACCCGAGTGTCATAATTGTTTTACATTTCATTCAAATTAGTTGACACTCTCGTGACGCGCGAGATTGTTTTAAACGAACAATGCCCGTGTTAATTTATTATTTCAATCTCATTGTCACAGAGGGGGCTCAAGTGAAAGAGCTTCTTTTAAGGCCAGTCTTTTCAATTCCTTTTCTCTCTCTCTCTCTCTCTCGCTCTCTCTCTCTATCTATCTATCTATCTATCTATCTCTCTATCTCTCTGGTGCACACAGCGCCTTTTAATATGTTTACCGGATTGTTTGATGAAATTTTCAAAAGGGGGAAATCGTTTCCTGAAATCTTGTCTGAACTTTTATAATCCAATACTCCTCCTCAGACGAAATAACTTTTCTAATTAGCTATTAATCATTTCGATTTCCTCCGTGTAAAATAATAAGACAAGTTTAAACTCCATAATTATCTTGCTATCGCTTGAGAGTGTGAGAGAGAGAGTATAAGTTGGTTATTTGATTATTGCAGTATCGTCTGTGGAAGTGAACGCTGTCCTTGGGCAAACTGCTTCTTTACCTTGTGACATAGAACCGTCCACAAGAGATGATCGTGTTTACATGGTACTGTGGTATCGAGATTATTCGATGAAGCCAATTTATAGGTAAATTCGACTTTCATCTATCAGTCTCTACATAAAAAAGGATGACGGGGGGAAAAAAGAAGTTTGGGAGAAAAATCAACTTAAAGAGAGTTTGACTATGTTTTTTCAAACGAAATTGTACTGATGGGTGTGTTTTTCTTTCACAGTTTTGACGTACGAGGCAGGTCTTTCAACAAAGCTTTGAACTGGTCGGACGACAACGATGTCGGTTCCCGAGCTTACTTTATAAGCGCCAATAAACCTGCCGCTCTAGCTCTCGAAGCAGTGCAGCTCAACGATGAGGGTATCTATCGCTGTCGCGTTGATTTCAAAAAATCCCCGACGCGCAATTTTCAAGTGAACCTTACTGTGATCGGTGAGTTTGCTAGTTTTTAATTTAATCCACCCTTAAAGTCGTTTGTTCGCAAACTGTTAAGGCAAGTCATTAAAAAAGTTTCATAACCCATTTTGAAACACTTGACTTATCCCAATTTCGCAGTATCCAATTTATGCAGGGGATGCTTTATGAACAAATCTTCAGCAAATAAATTAATCGTACTTTCAATCTCACAAATTTGGTACCAATTTTGGACCAAAAAGTTTATGATTTGAATTCGCGTAAGTTTGTCATATTAATATTCACCTTCTGTCTGCAGTTCCACCACATCAGTTGCTCATTTATGACAGCGCCGGACAAAAAGTCGAAAACGTCGTAGGACCGTACCAAATTGGAGTTCAGTTTGTTTTGTCCTGTGAAGTTAGAGGAGGTAAATCTAATTAAATTGCGACAAAATTAATGCAACAAGAAATTGGGTTATTCCGAGTTATACATACATACACACATACACATACGCACTCATACACACACACACATTTATATATATGAACAATTTTGTTATTTTTGTAAAGCGAACGAAAATAAAACGAATAATAAATTGACATTGTTTGCGAATTGCTGAATTTCATTTTGACCGTATTTAAATGTTCGATAAACAGGGAAGCCCATGCCATCTGTGACGTGGTTTGTCAATGGCAAAGAAACTCGAGGACATTCAGAGACATCCGAGCGGACCGTTGTTGTCAGCAGACTTACCGTTTCTAAATTGCAACGGGAACACCTAAACACAACGTACAAATGCAGAGCCAGCAATACAAATCTGACATCTCCGCTGGAGAAGACTGTTATTTTAGATATTTATTGTAAAAATCTTGTGATTGAATTTCAACTATATACGAGAGCGAATGCCAAGTTTGATTCGCAGCTAAAATTATTTCAATTTCAGTAAATCCCATTTCTGTGAGGATAATTCAAAAACCTACGGTCTTGGAGGCTTATAAAGAATATTCCGTTGCTTGCGAAGCGTCGGGTTCTCATCCGCGAGCTCAAATATTTTGGATAGAGGGAAACTCGCCGTTCTTAGGTGGCAAGGTATACTACTCAAATTATTAACATTTATTATCATTCTGAAACGAAATTTTGGCGTTGTTATTTGAGGAATTTCAAGATGTTGAAATTCTCTTGCGCATTTACATCTGAATGTTTGTAGACAATAGAAGGCGGTGATTCTGTAATAGTTCTCAGTACTTTAGTCTTCTCGCCACTGCCAGACGACCACGGAAAAGTACTCAAATGTCGTGGCGGCAATCCAGAACTGGCTGAAAATTATTTAGAGGACTCTTTTCAACTCAATGTCGTATGTGAGTATCGATTCAACGGTGTATAATTCTCCTCGGCGTTTAGAGAATAATCAGCTGCATTTTGATTGTCCACTTTCCCCACCTCCTTCCTTTAAATTATTCCACGCATTGATAAGCGATTTTTCAACGTTCAGTATAATTAATTGTTTATACATTTTAATGCTTCAAATTGAGTGCAAAAAAAAAAATAATAAAAAAAAACGTTTTTCTTTCTTTTCTCTTTTCAGTCCCACCGAAAGTAGAACTACACTTAGGTAGTACATTAAACGCGGGTAACATAAAAGAGGGAGATGATGTCTATTTTGAATGTAAAGTAATCGCTAATCCAGAACACCACAAAATAATATGGAAACATAATGTAAGTAAACGTTGTTCGGGAGGTTTTTTCAAAACTTGCCCGAAAAATTTGCATAATTAAAAAAAGAAAGTCCGGACATCCTTTTCCACCGGTACGTTCATTTTCAGGGCGTCGTACTAATGCAAAATTATTCTGCTGGTATTATAATGAGTACTCAGAGTCTTGTGCTTCAAGGCATTGGTCGTGACAATGCCGGAAATTATACATGCTTAGCGAGCAATGATCGCGGTGAAACAACGAGTCCTCCTGTTACGCTACGTGTACAATGTTGGTGCTATTTTTTAATCATACGCAAATCACGTTAATTTGTAAACACACCGCACTTTGATCAACTATCTCTCTCTCTCTCTCTCTCTCTCTCTCTCTCTCTCTCTCGCTCTTTCTCTTTCTTTATTGAACAAGACAATCATTTTTCTCCTTTCAATATATATATATTATATCACAACACAGTTTTAATTTGTTTATCTAATGAGACCTTTTTTTCTTGTTTCGTAACGCAGATTCTCCTGTCTGTAAAGCAAAAGAAATCGTAGTTGTAGGAGCTTCCATTGAAGAATCTGTTAAAATAAAGTGCGAGGTTGATGCTGATCCTAACGAGGTAGATTTTGTCTGGGAATTTAATCAGAGTGGCGAACACTTTGAGGTGACGCCTGCTAAGTTTGACGGTAGCAATGGAACCATGAGTGAATTAATATACACGCCTGTGAGTGAAAGAGACTATGGTTCTTTAGCCTGTTGGGGTACAAATTACATAGGAAGACAGGAAACTCCTTGTGTGTATCAAATCATTCCCGCAGGTGAGTGGAGAATCAAGCGTCGAGTGAAATCAAAATGAAATGAAGCGACTAAAATAACCTTCAGTGGTCGGACAAAAAATATTTGTTTCGAACAGCACTTTGAAATATTTATTTTATTTATTCAATTTTTTGTTGTTTAGTCAAACCAAGCCCTTTGAGCAACTGTACAATAAAAGCTTCGCTAAATCAAACTACGGAGATTTTAGAGGTCGAGTGTGTTGCTGGTTACGATGGCGGACTGAGACAGGAATTTCGATTGGAAGCGTACGAGGCCGAATCAGCGAAATTAAAAATGAACATCAGCAGCATTTCGAGTGACGTGTCGTTGTTTAGAATTAATGTACCCGAATTGTTACCGTCGACGCATTTCTACTTTATTGTGTATGCGGTTAACGCCAAAGGGCGGAGCGACCTGGTCCGGATGGAAAATATCATGATACGAAACACGGAGAAACATTCCGGTAAGTTGGCCAGATTTTGCAAAATTTCATATAAAATTGGTCTCGTTTTTATGAAAAAACAAAAGCAAAACCTTTTGTGATTTTGAAACAATTGTCGTCTTTATGAAAAGTAAGAAACAAATCTCAAAGAGGTAATAAAAAATGTGTAAAAAATTGTGTATAACTATGTAAAACAAAATTGAAGTTCTGCCAGCGTTACGCCCCGGCAATAAATTTGCAACCTTGAGAATCGTCCGCACGCGAATTTCAGGATTTGCAAACGCAGATCAGCGGCTGTAAGAGACGTGGCGTGTGAATTATTAAATCCCTTATACTGCTAGAAGCGGATCACAAAAATCAATGGCAATACAAGAGTAAACAAAAATGCGCAAGCTATATAAAAATATATATAAAATCCTCGACGCGGTTGAAATAAAAACCCGAACGACGAGTTTGAAATCGACAACTTTTTCATCCAATCCGGAATGTAATTAAAGCCTCTCAGTTCCTTTAAATAGCGAGATGCGCGGCGCACTCACTATACCTATATGAACGTGTACACATTTCTAAAATTTCAACAGACAGAGAACACCGTGCGAGTCAAAATGTTGGGGTGAATTGATGGATCGTTAAAAGTATTGCGCGCACTTTGTTAGAATCGCGCGAAGAGAGTTTATATCTGGGACGAAGTTATTAGGGCCGGCTGGAAGATATGAAATAAAAGTTGGTAAAGCAAGTTTATTATCGTTGGATGAAATTGTTGTGGTAAATTGCAGACAGCGTTGTGAGCATGATGCCGCTGCTGCTGTTGTTGATCGGTTGTCTGATGGCTCTGGTGATAACGGTGTTATCGGTGATGTTGATGTATCGAAGACGGGGGACCACGTCTCCGGTGCACATTGAGCCTTACATGAAGCAACCAATCATAACACCGCCGGATTCTCGCAACAATTCGATGCTGGACGTGACTCACGGAGATCATACATACTTTGTCGAATACACCCTCAAACAAGTCACGGATTATGCCATTAATAATCAGCCCGACATCGTCCAGTCTCCGCAAGGTGATACAAACTTCGCTTTATATTTTTCTATTCTTTTCTTTTCTTTTCTTTTCTTTTCTTTTCCTTTTTATTTCTTTCTGCAAACTTGACGAATCACACTTTTTGTTTTCATCTGTTTTCAGCACCATCAGATGACACCAATCCCGCCGAGCCGCAACTCTTTCTACCCGTCAGGCCGGACACACTTTTCGCCCCCTACGACATTCACAAACAAGGCCTTCAACAGAATAAATGTAGCGTAAGTACATTTTTAGCATAAATATAAAACAGAGCCGAGTTGTGCGTCAATTATTTACTGGATTATTCATTTAAGCGCCGACGTCTATTTGCGATTTCAATTACATCAAATATTCATTCGGCCAGAATGAAAACCCGTTGTCGCGAGCGTTAATTCATTTCGCATGAACGAATCGATATTTGCTCGTATCAAACGAAGGCCTGCGTGTGTTCATTTTTTTTTTTTTTTTTTTTTTTTTTTTTTTTTTTTTTTTTTTTTTTTTTTTTTTTTTTTTTTTTTTTTTTTTTTTTTTTTCCTTCTTTTTTTTGTTTTTTTTTTTTTTTTTTTTTTTTTTTTTTTTTTGTAATTCACTTTTTCATGAGTGCAATATTTTGGTTTTCGTGGATTTATTGGTTTGATGAAAAAATTGAACAAACCTGACCCCAGCCGGTCAGTTGGTAATTTTTATTGGCTGGAAACTGTTACTGACCTTTTCAGAATTTATTTCCGTGAAATCACAGACAACTTTTTCGATTTTTCGAACATTCTATTTAGTTATACCTATTGACAAAATTTCAAAAAAAATTGTAAACAAATTTCGTTTGAAAGCTAAAACGTGATGATTTTATATGTTTCAGCTAAATCCATTTTCTACCAAGTCATGGGAACCGATTAGTTTCAAAGCCGACCGAAACTTAATGAAAGAAATCATCATTGCAAACTCTATACCCGGACCTGAAAGTTGTGTATAATCTTGGTCTATCAATATAGAAGTGAACGAACCATAACATATCAAACAAAATCAAGTACTTATCAAAGACCATGTATCATTGTATCCAATTTGTTCGTGTATGAACAGATTTGATAATAAAGTGCATGCATACAATTGTGTGTGTTTTATTACACAGTATTGTTCAGTCGTTCTCCTCTCTGTTCTCTCCCCCCCCCTCCCACTCCTTCCCAACCTCCTCTCCATTAATCCTGAAGCTTTTTATTTCAACGCAACAATTTAACACAACTACCACCGACGATATAATTCATTAATTCTATATACATTTTTTCCGCCCAATCAATTTTCATTCTTTATACATCAATTCTATACAGCCACCAATGCAATAAAATATTGAAACTCAATTAATCAATAATTATCACAGTCAATGAAATTGGGATAATTTTGATTTTCCTACTCTTTTTCATTAATATTTAACTATCGTTAATATTCCGATGAAAACCGCAATTTGAGCATGGCCATTCAATCCTGAATAGAATGAATTCGAACGAATAGCGTGTGAAACGAGCCATGTGAGGAACAGACGATTCAAGAACGTTTTGTACAAAATTATTCTACAGTATTAAAACCCTTTTGACTCGATATTTAATGTTGTCAAAGATAAAAATCGGAGCTCTCATTAAATAGGCGTTTGTATTTTCATCATTTCAAAAGAGACCTCATTCCGAATAAAAGTTTTACCGTCATATGCACAAAATACATCCTTATTATTTCTCGGCAACGTTCAAATGTTTAATCTGTTAAAACTCAAAATTAACAAAATCAACAAATAATTTTGTGGTAAAGATTATTTATTTCATCAATCAACGGCAACATTCCCTTTATATTAATACAGCTTATACCACTAAATTCAGAATCACATAATTTAATACTCTATTCATCATTCTCCATCAGAGAATATCAAAATGTATCACAATAACTATATCACATATTCAACAACAGAATAATAATAATGATAATAATAAGAATAAGAATAATGAAAGCAACTAGTCAAAATCTAAAGCGATCAGATAAAAATCGACTGAATGTTGAATATGGCACGTTGAACAGGTCGATATCGTTATAGATATTTCATTACTGCCAAGTTTAGACATATACGATATATATTATTGATATTTCATGTAGAGAAAAACATATAATAGAAAAAAAAATTTGTTCTTTAATGCAGAATTAAATCTGTTTGGAGGAATGATTAAAAAATCCAAAGTTTGTAAGAACAAAAAGTTGAATGATTATAAAAACATGTGGACAAACATTGATGAATAAAGGCGAGCTCGAGTTTAATATTTACTTGCATGTTTAAACTGACTGAAAAATTTACAACAGTTCAAAACAAAGTTAAAGAAAAGGGGATTACTCTTAATCCAAGAAAGAGGATTACGTATCGTTCGGGTCATTTGTTTCTCTTTGAGTACCATAAACATCTGGGCTACTGTGATAAGGTGGAGTTACGAAGGGGTTTGCCAGGTAGACACGCCGGTCAACGCCTCCAAAGTGGTGGGATGTTTTTGGAATGTCTTCAAAATATAAATAATAGACATTTATGAATGTCAAATAGTTCTGTCTGTAACTTTGCTGAGGGTGACAACAAGTTTTAGTTTTCGTGTTCTTCGAATATTTTTCTGTCTTGCGAGACGTAGAAAACTAGAAAAAAACAAGGTAAGCATTTCAAGATTTGATTCTCTTTTTTTCTCCCCTTAACTTTTCTTCTGCACTGTTCAAGTGTAAAGCAAATGTAAAAGTTCAGATGTGAAAGTAATTTTTCAAAAGTAAAATAAAAATACTCTCAAAATGTTAAAAAAATGATTGATTTGAACAAGTTTTATGTTGAAAAAAAAAAAAAAAAAAAAGAAGTTATTGTTATATATAAAAAAGACTCGTCTAAAAGAAGAAAAAGAGAGAGAATAAAAATGATGTTTGTTTGATTTCAGATGTCGATGAAAAAGTTGCCTGTCGCTTTGAACAACGTCCTGGTGAAACTGAAGATCAAGAAAGCTACATCGGTGAAAAAAAAGAAGCACAGCCTGGAGTGGCTGCACAGGCAAGCCGAGTTGTTGTATTTCGACGTGATGCCCTCAGCTTGGAACGTGAAGGATACGGAGTACCCCTTTCAATGTTACTCGATAAGAGCAGCAAAAATGTGCATCGACTTGATAGAGGGGTACGGTAACTACAGCTTTCTCGAGGACATTGATGATGCGTGCCGCCGATGGATGAGATCGCGACAACGAAACATCTCCATCGGGTACAAATTCCAGAATCCATACTCGGCTTTTCTCGTGTTCCTGGTGGAGCTTTGCGTTCGCCTGAAGAAGCTGCAACGCAAATGGAAACGAGTCCAGTGCACAAATCCTCCGGAGAGAAAATTTCAGAGACTGCTGCTGACATGCCTCGGCAGTTGTTTCGAAATGGCGCTTCTGAAGAATAAGAATCAGGTGGATAGTGCGGTGAAAATTTTGAGAAAAGTCGCTACAGATGCATTGTTGGACACAAAAATGGACGCAGTGATCTCTTTCATGGACACCCATGAGATGTTCGAAGTCAACGATCAAGTTGCGACGTTCTTCAGAATCCAAATCCGCGCTATGATGAATAACCTTGAGTTAATCGATAAGGTTGCGACAAAGTCAAAGAAGTGAAAATTATATTGTTGTGAAAAAGATATGTAATACAATATGCAGATGAATTGTAAATAGACGAATTTGGATGAATAATAATGTTTATATTTGTTGCAAACAATTGTTATATGTTGTAAAATTATTGTGATTTATATATATCTGACGTGAAGCAATGTATTTAATAAATAAATAACATAGGTTTTTTAGCAAACGGAGATAGTTGGCTTTTGATGACTTTCTAGAGCAGACCAGTCGGGAAAATCCATGTGAAATATATGGTTCGGTCTTAGTGGGAAATCGATTGTTTGAAGTTGTAGTTTTTGTGTTTGGCCATTCTCTCGTATATACCTCTAGTAGCAGATAGATAAGATGAAACAAAAGAGGTTTGCCAGGTAGATTTTTCTTTGGATTGACTTTTCCGATGGGGAAAAACAAGAAAAAAAACTTAATGGACCAATTAGTGACCTTTTAATAACCTATTCATTATGGGCCCATTGTTTGTTTTTGTTTTGATATCTCGTTTTAGAAGTTTCAGCTCCTTAATCTTCTCGTTGACACATTTTGTTTTTAAAGTTATTGTCCTCTTCTGACTTCCAGATTTATTTTGCATCTTAAATTTCATCTCAAACTGTCGTTAAATTAAAGTTCAAAATTCCCGCATTATACCTGCCCAGGCAAAATGTAAAACTTTTTGATAAATAATAATTTAATCTTTTCAGAATTCTTTATTCAAATTTACTATTTAATGAAACTTCGTTAACCGTGAAATTGACCGAACATAGCAACAACTACAAGCTCATGAATAGTACAAATTATTATTTATAGTTTTTCTATGCGATATAAAATTGAATAAGCAAAATATGATCAAATGAGTAAAAAAAAATTGAACAAAAATGTGTGAATCGATTTTCAGTAACAAATGTTTGTAAGTACATTTGCAATTTATTTCAGTCGGGATAAAATTTAATTAGTTTAATTTCAGATGAAAAATGTTCTTAATATAAAATCTCTAAAATAAAATATTAACAAGAACAAAATTTGTTTTTTTTTGTCAATATAAATGGTCTCTAATAGGTGCAATCGGTTAAGTTGAATGGTCACTAATTGGGTCTTTTATCTTAATCGTGGAGTAACAGAAGTAAAAAATGGTAGCAATGTCGTGGATGATGAAGGTGAATGAAAAACCAGCAGTGATTAGGCCATACAGTATTAACATTTTATTCGTCATATAATAATTATAAATTATAAAAAATTATATATTCATGTGTCTTATATTTATATATATATCCTATCTACCTATGTCATTACTACAACATACGTTATCTTTGCTATATGTGTACAAACTTAAAACTCACGCAAACAATCTATTGTCAGTGCCTTTATAAATTCTCGTTTTAGATGGTCCGTAAAATTTGTTCCGTTTTTGTTCGCTCCGTTTTATCGAAATACTCCTAGACGTTGTGTATATATATAATTACAAAAATCGACACTTTTTTTCCTTCTGTATACGTCCAAATGAGGCCGAAAATACGTCATTTACTTTCTTTATTTCCTTTTTACTTCTTTATTTCTCATCTTAATTGTATATAAGCGGGGCTTCGACTTGCCCCTGGGGCCAGAAAAATTTGTCTTCTAAAATTTGTCGTCTGAGTCTACTTGTCGATAGGCACACATACTTTTCGTCATGATCCTTCACGCGTACGCCTTCAGGGAGAAAAGAGATCCAACGCAAAAAGTACACACACTAACGTATGAAAAAAGGAGGTATGTACATTGAACCTACTTAATAGTGTCAATAAAATTATAATCATGCAAATATCACAGCTTACTAAATGTTACGTTTAAGTAAATCAAGTAAAGTCCAGATACAATTATTGTTCCGTTAATATACGTTTCATCATTTTCGTGTCGCCGAATCAATCCCCTTTTGCGAAGAATTTTCCCATTAATTTTTCTCAGTCAACTCTTTCCCCTCCCTCCCTTTTCCTGTCATTAAATCTCTCAATTCATCGCAATTAAGAACAATAGTCAACGTTGCAGTAACTGCGGACAACAGAAACATTTGTCCCTTTTTTACATATATTTTTACACGTGATTCGTATCTTGATGGATTTTGACAATTCAATAAATTTTTTGCTAACGAACCGCGCATCGCGACCCCGAACCTACAGATACAATTGAGTGTATGATAGAATATATATAATATATATAAATACGTCAAACATGCGATTCAAGAGACAATTCATCACCGAAAAGCCCTTATCGATTTATGATGCTTTTCTTGTTTTAACAATGCTGATCAACAGTCGTGCATCCGATTCACAAGTCTTGTGGTCGTGAAACGCAGTCGTATGATACATTGTGATTGGCAATTACTTGCCATTCATACGAGTTTCGACATTACAATCGATACAAAACAAGATACAACAAAATTAACTCAAATTCAAAAAATTTTTCTGTCTGATCAGTTGAAAATGATGTGACATGATTTCCGGTCAATTCGCCGTTCCATGTGATGTTTCAAAATTAAAATTTTGTTTTTTTTTGTGTATGTGTGTGTGTATTAATGTAGCTTTTTGTATTCATCGCAATGTGTCAACTCTCTAAAATCGATAATTAGCACGATTGAATGAAACCAAGATAGATGTATGAGTTTTGTATTCTAACGTCGTGTATAGACTAACTACGGATACGTTTTTTTTTTTTATTATTTTTATTTTTGTATTTTTATTTATTTTTTTTTTTTTTTCAATTCTATATATGATGGAATATGAGACTGACAATTTTCTATGTGTATGATCGAATATACGGGAAAAGATATGATGCTACAGGACCTAAGATGCCTCGCTTTTATCTTGTGAATGGTTCAAAAATCAACCACTATTATTGATCCGACAATAAAATTTTTATTACAAATCTTGCGTTTGAAAATAAATTCAAGTTTGATTGAAGATATTGTGATCTGCAGTAGTTTCTCATCTATGATTATGACCTCTTTTTCTTCTGAAAGTGAGCAAATTTATCTTTTCAACAGTATTCAAATATCAAAATTCATGATCATTGAACCCCGATATTTATCATTGCCTCCTTTCTCCCGCCGCCAACTTATGGCTTTCCTGAATATTTCACAAACATTTTGACAAGATACGATTGTCAAATAAAAACAAAAACGTTTAATCATTTACAAGATATAAAAATCCTTATCGAAATATTTGCAGATGAAAACTCGATAGATTTTAAAAACGCATTGGGACAACAAACGTATTGAATCATTTTTATAGCTCCACCATGCGCTATCTTTTTGGATCAGTGAATTATTTATTGTTCAATCATTTCAAATGGACGTTTTGCGCACAAATAAATGTACAAATAACCAGGGAGAAAACAGCAAAAACGAAAGACCCTTAATACTGCGATATTAATTTAGAGCTTGACATTTTTCGTATTTTGAGTAAACAACTTTTTGCCTTGCACGCAAATAGCATGTTTTCAGGATCGCTGAATAAATATTCCATCGTACACATGATTAAGTACATGTTTATTTTCAGACATTATTTATTGGATTTTGTTTATTTGTTTTTTTGTAAAAAATTTCGGTTTCCGGATTTTTACAAATATACATTTTAACGATTGAAAATTCGAATAGAACATGGGAGATAATGCGCGTTATCAATATAACGAATTTTCGTTTATCACGATTTTCACCGTTTTCAATTCATAATTACACGGTATTTCAAACTTCATAAGAATCATCTGTTCAAAAATTTAACAAACAAAAATGTAATTTAAAAGCATTTACAAAGTTGGAAATCAACGAAATTGTGCAAGTACTTCATAATTCATTTAAAATTGAACATTCGAAATGCCATTTCCATATTCTAATTTAACAAATTGTATGAAAACGTTTGTCTACCATGTAATCATAAATTTTCTCAAGACTGGCCTAACATACATAACAAAGTTTGTTTGTTTGTTTGTTTGTTTTAAATCTAATATGTACAGTTTGACTCGATCTTGCTTACAGTGTCAACGAACGTGATTCAACCTTTTCGATTTTTTGTCGAAACCTATAGAAGAGACTGGGATCTATTTTAATTCAAAATATCAAATCGAGGAAGGTTCAAAGTCATTCACTTTAACTTAGGAGCTAATTGCAAACATTGTAAACGCACGTCAGCCTTGATAACAGTTATACGATTCATCGAAAACTTCATTTTTCGATCGCACATATGTCAACAATCATTTTTTCAACAATGAAAAAAACAATTGAAAATGAAATGTAACAACGAATTTTTGTTCCATGGGAAACGACTGCAACAATTAATCGATTAAACGTTTTTAATCATTCGAGCAATCTTTTTGAGATCTTTTTAATGTTCAAAACATAAAAAAGGGTCACATTTTTTAAATTTTGCCGATAAATAATTGATTTGAAACAAATGAAATGTTCTTCAATAAATATTCGCCACAAATAATTACGAATCAATCCGAAATTTCAGCGAAAATGTTTTGTGTTTCTCGAATTAATTTCACTTGAAAATTGGTATTTGACTGGATGAAATTTGTCAGTAAATTGGAGATGAAAATTTTGTATGAACGCGTGCAACATTTGACCGAAATTATTGCACTTGGAGTACTGTACTATCATGAAAACAAAAAAATATTTTGTTGTTGTTGTTGAAATTTCGTTGTTATTATACAAAAAATTATATCTCGTCAGCAACAGTGATTGGTTTATCTTTAACAAATCGTACGGAGAACAACGTTTTCATGAATTCATAGAAAACGGTTTTTTACATACCTCAGATTGGAAATTCATATTGCATATTTGTTTCTATGTTTAAACTACTTTCATTCTAGTACTCTACTTCAAAGAACGTACTCCGACTATATGAATACATCGAACTAGACATGGTTATTACATTTGTGCGTGTAACAGTGATGAAAAATACTACGCTATATTTTAATCTGTGTTCGCGTTTTCGCATGCTTCATGAATTTTTTTTTCCACACTTTTTATTTTCTTTTTAACTTTTTCTTAGCAAAATCTTGGACACTCTTTCAGGCTGTAAAAATTTTTCATCCTTTAATTAAAAGTTGCATTTAATGTTAGTATCCAGCGAGTCGAACTTGATGAAGAGTTTAGTTTATGTCGACTAAAACGTTATCACGGTACGGTTTTAAAGTCCGTAATGACATTTCATAATTGTTAAAAAACTTGTACTTCGATCAGGGTTGGATATTTTGAATTCTTTCTAGTTTTAAAAGTTGATTGATTAACATCAAAAGGTTTCGTATAAAATGTACTTTTGGTGATATCCTTTTCTTCTTCTTCTTCTTCTTTTAATTTTATACATTGTCTTTTTTTCAACTACAATTCCTTGCTTTGAAAAATCGTTGGTATAAAATACTGATTTACGTTATTAGATATAAGTTCGATGAAGTACCCCAACCCTGATAATATTACAGAGCCGGTGGCGATCTCGGGATCTAATGAAAATCGAATACTGATTTGCAGAACGTATAAAAAGTTTAGCATTAGCACATAAGAAGTTGCAACAAATTTCAATACTGAGAAAATAATTTGTATAGCATGGTACATATAAATAAATCGTCTATGAAATGGATGATGGAACAAAACTGTTACACAACTCACGTATCATTTACAATTAAATAGAAAAAACGTTTCGATTCGCAATGTGGTTTTGATCGCATCGATCAAAAAATGTTTTTTTTTTCTGCTTATAAATGCAAAGAACGAAGATGATTAGCAATAGTATAAAAGTTCGTTTTTTGTGACTCTAGAAGAGTTTTGTATAATTATAGTGTTTACAAAACATTCTCTTACACGTGTGAACTTAAAAATAATTAAATGCATAAGACATGACAAAATGGTCATTCAACTGTACAAATAGTATGATACAATTATTAACTGGAGTTTCGAACTAAATCGCATCTTAGTCGATTGATAATAAATTAAAAATTTTTTTTTATACAAGTCAGAATGTTACATTACTCCAGTTATCAAATGACTCGAGTACGATAAAGTACACCCGAATAAGCATTCCAGAACTTAGTTACAAAATCAAATGAGATCTTAAATCATAATAACAAACGCTTCGTTACCAGTTAGCATAAACTGATAATATAAAATATGAACAACTGTAAATCTATAAGCGTAAACTTTAGAGAGAAAGAGAAGGAAGAGGGGAGAAAAAAAATCGGAACTGTACAATTAATCGATGATCAATCAAACAGATGTTCAGCTTCAAGAAAAAAAAGAAATTTATCGAACCTGTCGATAAACTAATTTCGTGAACTCCGCTTCATAACAGATAAGTTTGATACCTTTTGAATGTACGTTTCTCTTTTTCATCTAAAATTTGATCAAGTAAAAATTATTGGACTGAATTATATAATTTCAATTCATGCTTTCCATTTCTTTCAATAAATTGTGAGCTAACGTACAATCACTAAGGGACTTTCTGTACGGTAGTAACTTTCAGAAAAGGCAAGATGTAACCAACGAGTAAATACACCTTACGATAAAAAGGTAGGGTTTGAAAAACTGGAGAACATAACTTAATTAAAATAGTATGCTGAACTTAAGATCGATCGACGTAGAGACCGGGTAGGTAAAAAAAGAATTTAAAAAAAAATTATACGAATGTCGTAAAAAGTAATTTGTACAGAAATAATGCTGACTTTTCTTACAACTTGAGATGAGAGATACACTCGCGTGAAATGCATTTCCAAAAGACTTGATTTTTGTGAGTACCGAAGCGTGTCAAAAAAAGAAGTGAAATTACATCTCCATAATTTTTCCTCTGACAATCACTGAAAAACAAAAAAAATGCAATTTTTTCATTACAAAAAGTAGAAATAAAAATAATGAGTTGAAAAGTCAAACGGATTGTGCCTGAGTGAATTAATTTGAAGATGTGACAAATGACATCTGCAGTAGAGCTTGCGCTGATATTCAATTTCTCAGATCTTACCTCGCACTAGTTTCAACGATTTGGCTCAACGACTTCGTTGAAAAGAGGTGCCAACGAGTCGACATCTTGCAATTCTTCAAATTGGCCCAGCGGATCGAGATCGCCGTTCTCCGCGTCAGGTTCGCTGAATATGTTTGTTTCCAGTAGATCCGTGACAGTACAAAAAGCTCCGTTATTGGCGCTGATTGTACCAGTCTCATGAACATTTAACGTATTTAATGTCGGGCTTGAGAGCATTGGCTCGTTACTCTCAACGTAGGCGTCCCTCGTTTGCTGCAGGTTGTGCAACGGTGTGGAGGGGTGAGATCTCGAGCCATTGTTCTCCTCGGCGAAAGCGACGACAAACGAGGACGAAGAAGACGACGACGAAGCCGTTGCCGGCAAGGGAAGAGGCGTGTTAGGGTATGACCTCGAGTGATTGATCTTGGACACGGCGCCAGAAGCAGTACCCAAAACCACATCATTATTCGTCAAGTCCATTGTATTCAATAACATCTCATCGCTTTCATCAGCAACGCTTTCTGAAATCATATCCGGCTCGTCGAGAATGTTCAAAATATTCGAAATGTTCTCCGATGACATCTCCTTGTCGCCCATAAGTAACTGATCGTCCGTCATGAAATTGGCATCGACATCCTCGAGGAGATAGTCGGCGCCAACTGGCGTTTCGATCGAGCCAAAATCATTGAACTCGCTAGGAACCGGGGTTGGCGTGATAGAACTGCCTGACAGCTGATTAAACGCTTGGCTCGGGAACGGCGAGAAAAACGATGGCAACGCTGCTGTGCTGCTCGGAGTGCCAAACATGCGATTCACTGGCACCGATTGCGAGCGGCACAGCTGCTCATGACTCAATGGTTTCGCGCCGTGCAACAGCTCGCGAATTTCCATATCTGTCGGCTGACTTCTTTGATGGGTGTTTTTGATTTCTTGTAAATTCTCCTGCACTGGATAATTGATGAGCAGTTGTTTCTGAGGTGCCAAATCAAACGAGAGAAACGGAGTGCAATGAACTTCTTGTGTCTCTGATTTCGGTGTCACTGATACCGAATGGCCTCCCACCTATATTAACACATTCATACAAATTCATTATCATCATCATCATTATCATCATCATCATCATCATCATCATCATAATCATTAGTTTAAAACTTAAAATACAATTTCTTTTTATTTTAATATCATGATGATTGATGCACAAATTCTGACCTGGACTTCTGAAGATTTCGTCGTAGTGGTAACAACCAGTTGTTTAGTGAAAACATCCGGGCCGCTAGTAGGCACAATGAACGTTTCTATAGCTTTGCCGGTATAAGGTACGCTACAGGAAATGGATCTGGACAGCGTTTTGGGGACGCCGCGTGATTTACAACCGCCGGCCTGAATGCTGCTTCTAGAACGGGGAACCGGCGTATTTCTAGGCGATACGAAAGGACTCGCGTTGGCCGAGTTGGACTTGGACACTCGACCGTTTATCGGTGAATGCGGACTAGGCGATATTGGCGTGAAGTTAAATATCCTACGCCGGGTGTTCGGACTTTGCGGCACGGTGTTTGTATGCTCCATCACATTACTTTCGAAACTCACTCGACGTCTGTTGGTTTGGCCAGTGGCATCGTTCAACAACGTTGGGAGAATTATTTCGTGCTTCTGTACAGCTTCCTGTTCGGGACAAACCAAAACAGTCAATTGTTAACAATCAAGAATCAATTTACATTTATAATAATCACGAAATATGACATCTCGCACCTGTTTCGTTTCAATAACGACACTGCCATCGATACTGGAGCTTAATACTGAATCGGGCGTTTGATCCGCAGTGTCCTCGTAACTACCCTGAAGAATGACTCGTAGTTGAGTGACCTTGTCGGATCTAGAAGAGCTGTCTCCATCGAACTGTATACCACTTGTCTCAATGTCAGAGCTGGACGAGTTACTCTGTTGAAAGTATTGCAGCAGCTCTTCCTCTTGCTCCTGCGAGTTATTGCCCCCGTTGAGGTAATCGTTGAGTGATTCAGGATCAATCGTGCAAAGTTTGTCATTCGAGCTTTCCTGCAACAACCGAAGTTGGTCTTTGGACAGGACTGCGCGCTTCCCGTCAAAGCCGTTTGTTTTTGCGTGATCCTCGGAATCCACATTATCACAGCTCTTCGAGGGTTGCACCGACGTTGCGGTTTTTGCGTTCTTCGCTCGAGGCGACTTCAACGTCGGTGCCACTTTTTGCCCAGTCTTTTTTTCTGCTTGTTCAGCTGCGAGTTTGTGCTGCTTCTCAGGGCTAGGCCCGCTTGGAGAGCGCTGCGCCACCGAGCGCTTCCGCGCACTCTTCGGCCGAGGCGGAATTGCATTCGCAGATGCAGTCGACTCTGCGTCGCAGCTCGGTTGCAACACTGTCGACGTATTATCACAGTTGGATTGCGGCGAGACGGTGCACGACTGATTCGAACTCTTTGCAGACTTTTTTTGACGTCCCGCAGATAGTGCCGGACTCACCTGTCCCTTCTTCGAAGCTGGTGTCAACTTTCCATGCTGCTGATCAGCGTTTATACCCTGCGGTGACTGATTCTGCATCTTGCTCCTACGTCCACCTTTGCTTGCCGCAGTGGATTTATTATCTACAGTCTTATCTTTATTTGAATTCTGAAATGTAACAAAAAAAAAGAATCAATTAGTAGTTGATCGAAGTCATTCCATTTTAAGTCAAATGATCAAATCGAATCGTCAAACTTGGAATTTCATTTAGCTTTGAGAAGTATTAATGCAATTATTGAATGCCACATTTATAAAAGACTTAAAAACCCTGGCGGTAAGTTATTATGTAATCCATTTAAAAAGTTTCTGAAATGGATTTAATTCCAAAATAATTGTATAATGGTTTCACAAATCACATCGAGAAGTAGTTTTTTTTATCATACAACCGTTGAAAGCTTAAGTACAATCGAATGCACGACTCATAATTTATAATGATCCAATTTATTTCTAGTGCCCTTAGAGAGCATTCCGAAAATGCATTGTGTTTGCATACTTTCAATTCGAGAAATAAAATGATCCTTATTATTAAACATCAGATAATGACTTTTTCATTATGATAAAGATTTACTTTGATTTGTATGATGCAATTGATTTTTTAATAATGTTATAAACAACAAATGAATACAAATGAAATACCTGCAAAACGGTTTCAACATTTCGATGTTTTTGATCACGTATGTGCTCCCGTTGCTGCAGTTTACGTTGCAATTGCAATTGTGCCTCCCTGAGTTTGCCAGGATTTTTTCCAGCAGAAAGTACTGGCGATGTTTCTGTAACAAATTTTAATTAAAAAACTTGATCAGCATTTTTCATATTATAACAAAACATGACTCTTTTCTTTTTACAAACATATATTTGTTCCAGAGAACTGATGACATTTTATACAGTTACATCTGAGGTTTGCTGAAATTAGAAGCGTACAAACCTTTGCTAACTGAGAATTTGCTTTCGTTACTATTGCACATCATGCACACGGCAGCTAAGGATCGAGTATCGACATACAAATTTTCAACTAGATATCGACCTAAAGAACTCAACGTGGGAAATTCTGTTTCAAACAAACTTTCAGCCAATTCACAGACTAAAGTTGAGGCTGCGCCAATCATTTCATTATCATCCGCCTGTTAACATAATAAATACAAACTATTAAAATCAAGATAAACATATAAATCAAATGTAAATAAATTCATTTAATATAAGACAAAAATATACCGGAGCACTGATAGCTGGCAAGGTTTGATGATTCAGTTTAATTCTCTTTCTCATTCCAGCGTAACAATATCTGGAATTGCCTCTAGTTCCTAACCTTCGTGGCCTAACACGAGGGTACACCTGTTTCATAACTTTACCAAAATCTGCTGTAGACAAAGGCTTCATGAAATTTCTTTTACAAAACAAACTGTAACAAAAAATATTCAATTATTTTAAATCAATAGCATATTGAAAAAATTATTTCCTTATAATAGAACTATAATCATACTCGTATTCTTCATAAACTTCCTGTTTTGGCAAAGAGACGTCTGGATCTTCTTCGAGATGCGTTTTGATCCACATTATGGTCTGATATATTTCGTATCGATTTCCAAGTGGATTCAGAGGTTGTCTCAAAGGGTCCATCGTACCGCCAGGATTTGTCAACGACATAGGAAGCTTCAGGTATAACAAAAGTCTCTCCTCCAATTTCAACTTTTCCACCTGGGAGAATATCTCTTGGACACTGGCTCGTGAGTCGTCGCTAAAAACAAATAATCTTTCATCAGAATTATATTTTCAAAGAAAAAAAAAAATAATAATAATAATAATAATAATAATAATAATAATAATAATAATAATGATAATAATAATGAGACCAAAACAAACAATTAAACATTTATTTATTCGTGCACGGATATAACATACTATCGTTCAATTTGAATTGTTCAAAATATCTTGATGCATTTTTCATTTCAACGGCTTCTTACAAATTTATTCTCTTCAATTGAATATTCAAATATCGTTATCATAGGGAAATTGAATTATTGAAAACAACAAAACACGAGTCAAAGAAAGCACGCGAAATTCAAATTAATAAATAATAATGATCTTTCTGGTATGAATATCTGAATCGATCAATGTTCGTTATTATAAGTGGTGACACCACATTATAAAATAAACATGTAATATAATTGCGAATTTAAAATTTGCAATAAAAGTTTAATAATATGTAACACAAAAACAACAACGTACAATCAGATGAGAGAAGCTCATTTCATTGTACAATTATTAATTCAAATTTCTGAAATGTACAAAGTTACACTATTGTTACATATAATAAAATTCGTTCAAAAATAGAAACAAAAACAAAATAATTTGGGTTGATTAAATTATTAGATTTGATGATGTATCATGATGAATGAAAGCAACGATTCGCAAGCGTATAAACTGTCAATATCAAAACAAAGATGTCCAAAAAGAGCAAATATTCTGAAGCAAATAGTAAGTATATGTCCAGAAAAAAAAAGAAAAAAAAAACATGATGCATGGTGGTGAGTGATAAAAAAAAAGAAAAAAAAAACATGAGATGTAGACCTGATGCTGTCTTCGATGATGAGCCGAATTTTGTCATGTTTAGCCGCGGGCGAATGGTTGGGCATGGCGGCAAACTTGGCGGCCAGGATGTTGTGGAGAAGACTGGTTTCCCCTTGGTGAAAGCCATTGCTGTTGTTGGTCGGGGCTGCAGACGACGGGCCATTGTCACTGGCGCCGAGCTCGACGTGCTCCTTTTTGACGCGCTCGAGGTCGAGCGCGTCCGGCAGCGTCGTCGCGCTCATCTCGACGACGACGACAAAACGTGTTCACCGGCTTGTTGCGCTCGGCTGGGCTGTTGTCGTCGAGACGCGCGCGCCATTCGTGATCGTTGGTTCGATCTGCCGCGCGACATCACCCACCGGGGCATCCGCACGCGCGCGCGCACACCCGACAGCGTTCCGAGCCCGAGCCCGAGACCACCACCACTTGAATGGTTCGAATGTCCGCGAACTCCGAACAGCCTAATGCCCCTTCATCCGAGAACCCACCAGCTCGCAACCAACAAACCCGATCGCACCCAAGAATTCGCGCAATCTTCCCTATTCCCGAGCTACCCTGAGCTGCCCAAGGGACGTCGCCGCCCGATCACGAACAGAGGGCGCCCAACCCGCCGCGAAAAGCGCGCGCGCCCCCGCGTGCCATTTCAAATCCATGACCATTCACCAATCACGCATCGCCATTCCACCGCGCTTCGCAACTAACACTTTCACCGCGCGCGCCGACCACGAGAGAGCCCTTTGTGTGTTCTTGTTCTACCGGTAGGTGGCGCCCTCCAATCCACTCTCTCTCTTGTTTCTTCCTTCACAACATACACGATACATTACATTTTTTACAATTTAGAATAAAGTTCCAAATTATATGATGATGATGATGATCAAGAGTTGACCAACATTGTGAAATTCTGTCGATATTCACAATCAATTCATCCTCTATTAACAATCAATATGTTGCGGTAATTCTTGTCACTATTATTATAAAAACAAAAAAAGCCATACGAAAAAATGCATGAATGTGTTGTTGAAAGTTTATAATGTAGCTTCGAATAATAATGTTCAAACATATGTTCTGTATATTTTGTACATTCGAAGAACTTTTGTATTTCGCGCCAGTATCTAAAAGCTTTTAAGTCTTGTTCTCACGTATGGCTAGCTTATATGAAGACAATCCCCCACCAACGTTTCTTTCCTTTTACTTTATAATAAAATAATAACTAATAACATGAGATTTTTTTTAGGTTTTAATCAATGAAAAAAAATATCATTATTACAGTTGTTAATTTCTAATTAAAGCAATTATATAAATTTCGGCAAATACTTTTGCCAAAATATAGTAATTCGTTTTGATTATATCTGATCAAAAAATTAAAAATTTAACAAGGAAGATTTATAATATCAAATTTTATATTATGAAAAATATAGTCTGAGAGTACAATTTTTTATTATTATTATTATTATTATTATTATTATTATTATTATTATTATTATTTATACATTATATTTTATCGAATATTTATTATTAAAATTTCAAATTATTTATAGTTTACTGTAGACATAGTTTAATAAAGTTTTCATTATTAACAGTGGTTGTGCAAAACGATTAATATATGATTTCTAGGAGCGACATGAACATTGAAAGTGTTCAAAAACCATCCATTTGATATTATCAAACTAAATATTATTGAAGTATTCGTTTTCGAGCATGCAAGCAGTGATCATTGAATACCCATTACTTTATCGAACGATTGCTGTCGACGAAATCCATTGTTGGATATAATATATGCGCTATGCCTTATCGAAGAGAAGATGATAATATTGTTGTCGATACAAATCTTCAGGAAAGTTTCGTCAGGATGAAAAATTTATTTTTGCTTTTGATAAACCTGAGATAAAAATGGTTAATTCGATGTGATAAATTTTTCAGGGGATAAATATGATCTTGTATTTGCCGCGCATTGCAGATGTGTTTGCTTTATCTTCCCACGCTGACGTCATAGAAGTGAACAACTTCAAGTAGGTAGTTTGACACTTGTGTGCATTCACTCTGAGTATTGAGAAAAAAAAATGTCAACTAAGTGAGTTAAGCGAAACGTTCCGTCTTTTGGAACGAGGAAATTAAACATTTGTGCCAGCATGAGATGGTGACTAACTATCGAAGAGGATGAAACAACTGGGGATGGTTGCATAATGTTTGCAAGATGTCTCGAATATGCCGTAAGTAAGAGAAAAACAAATTTGTCTTGTGGAAATTGTATATTGTAGATTTTTTTATATTTGTACATTTAACAGTTAAGTTTTGGCTTGTGTATGTTATTTTCTGAACCAAACAAACATTCAGAATGATGAATAATTTTACATGATAGGTTAACATCCATTGTTTATTTTTTGACTGGACGGTACATTGTTTGAAAGCAAATCTTTATTTTGAATCGGACTGTAGTCTGCGATTTATTAAATTTAATTTACGAGACTTTACGAGCATTATCCCAATTTGTTTAAACTCAATTCACAGACTTTTCCTTTTGTTTTTACAGAAAAGGAACACGCTACTTTTTTGGCACAAAAATATGGTAATTATTTGATCTCTTACCTTTCTTTGTAATTATTTGATTAACTTTTAATTATCGATTATCTTTCTTTTAAACTTTGATTTCAGACTCATTTGTTGTAAATTGTTTTCATTCAAGTTTTGAAATTTCGAGATTGATTTTTGGTGAACATCTGTCAAATATTGATTGCCATTAATTTTCATGTAAACATGAGAAACCAATAGGCAACGCGACCGAATTTTATTTTTAGCTGGCATGACAAATTTTTGATGTCTTCATTATTTTTTCATATATTTTAAATACAATTTTTATTTGAAATATAATTAAAAAATGACCAAAACTTAAAACTTGTATAAAACTATGAAATGAAACATAGATAGTAATATATATAAATAAATATATTTTTTAATTTTTAGGAGCAATAGATAGAGGGAAACTGGACGGTTTTGTAGAGGAGGACACCTCACTCAACTCCAATACATTAGTATTTCCAATGCAACCATCAGATATGTCGAACGCAAATCTCTCACGAAATTTGTCGTCTGGACAGTATGCATTGAAGGTGTTGCGTAATATCAACGAGCAAAGACTGAATAATCAGTTCACCGATGTGAGTCTGGTCATTAACGACACCATAATCCGGGCTCACCGCTCCATCCTGGCTGCCAGCTGCAAATATTTTCACGTCATGTTTACTGGTAGCCTGATGGAAAAACAGCAGGACACCATCGAACTGCAGGATTTTTCACCCGACATTCTGTCGCTCATCATTGATTTCATTTATACCGGCAATTTAAGTATAACCAAAGACAATGTGCAAGACCTCTTCGTCACTGCGGATTTTCTTCAACTTAATGAAGCTCTTCAGACTTGTTCCAATTATTTGAAACAAAATATCGATTATAGTAACGCAATTGGAGTTTATTAGTAAGATTAAAATTTCAAAAACGCTCTTTCTTTGTGATGCTTTTATATGTCAGCAAATAAATTCATTGTGACGTTTGTTTTCAGCGTCGCAGACAGACATAACCGAAGGGATTTGAAAGACTTTGCCTTACATTTCATCGAAGTCAATTTTCCAAAAGTGTCTCAAGAAGAGGAATTTCTTGAATTGCCTGTAGAAAATGTCGTTCAATTTTTGAGCAGCGAATATATACACATAGAAACTGAATATGAGGTAGTTCATTATATTTGCCATGGCAATTTAACAGTTTTATTTGTAACAATAACAGCAATTCGAGTTCGTCTCCAGGTCTTCCAAGCAGCGTACAACTGGCTTCTACGTGACATAGCAACGAGGGGTAAATACGCGTTCGAAGTGTTTCAGCACATACGGTTTCGATTGTGTTCTTCATCCCGCATTAAAGGTGTAATAGAGGAATGTAAAGCTACAGACGTAAATTATGTACTGAGTTCAGTTCACACAGACATTAAGGAGAACAAAGGCTGCGTTGTTCCATTTCACGTTCAACCTAGACTCTGCGCTAAAAAAAATATCCTCGTTATCGGTGGCTCGAAACGTGAACATTCCAGGGATACTTTGGCCAGGCATTCGGAAAGCACTTATAACACCATCATAAAATACGACACTTTTACAGGGTGATTGATAAATCCGTTAACTAAATATTGCCGCAAATCAATAGGGAAAAATTGTGTTAATTAAAAATGATCAATCAATATTACAGAACATGGAGTGAAATTGCTCCGATCAGTACAGCCAGGATATTGCCAGGTGTTGCATTATTGGACGGCAAAGTGTATGTTGTTGGCGGGGAATTGGAATCTTGTATCATTGCTAATGGGGAATGTTACGACCCACGAGAAAATTTGTGGAAGGAAATAGCATGCATGGTGGAGCCCAGGTGCGATTTTGGATTGTGCGCGTTGGATAATAATTTGTACGCGTTTGGCGGTTGGGTTGGTGAAGACATCGGTGGGAGCATGGAAATCTATGATCCGGTCACAAAGTCGTGGAGTCTCCACGGTGAAATGCCTGAACCTCGCTTTAGCTTCGGAGCAGTTGCTTATGATGGTGATTCATTATGTTTTACGATAATTAATAACCTTACTCTAAGATTAATTGTATCAGAAACAATTCGCGCAATTAATTATTTTGATTAATCATTCTGTAATTATTTATGTACCATTATTTAGAGTCAAACAAAAATCACTTGTGGACTGTTTTCTTTAGGTTTGATTTACATAGTCGGAGGTTGCACAAGATTTAGCAGACATCGCGACGATTTGTTAAGTTATAACCCGTGCACCAGACAATGGAAATGTTTGGCACCATTGCTTACTCCTCGATCACAAATAGGTATTGCTGTATTGGATGGTTATATGTATGTTGTTGGCGGTACGAATAAAACGAATGAAGTTTTGGATTCTGTTGAAAGATACTCGTTTAAAGATGTAAGAAACATTGCCGATGAAATAAAATATATTTCTATCTCTTGAATTAAAATCAGTTGAATTAGACTATTGAACTGTTATGTTTCTACTTTGTGTTCTAGAATACTTGGAGCTACGTTGCGCCACTGAACATAGGACGTTCTTGTCCCGCAGTAGCTGCTGCAGACGGACGTCTATACGTGATCGGCGGCAATCAGTTCCGAGAAGTAAATTTTTATCGCACTCAAGTAACGATATCCACCGTAGAATGTTATGATCCTGTTCATGATAAAAAATGGAAAGAATGCGCATCTCTTCCGGCGAGTAGAGGGGAGGCTGCCGCTGTCATTACACCATTTTGATAAACTTTCATCGATGAAAACGAAAAAATAAAAAACAAATGGAACAAATTATTAACGCGATAAATTGAAATTAGCCTTGCTACAGGGTGTATAACAACTTTTTTTACATTAATTTCCTGAACGATGCTTTTTGCCATTTTAGTGACTTTTGATTACCTAAACTCCCATAGATGTAACATGTGGCATCAAAACAAAACACTGCAAACTTTATATTGAGTTGAAAAATGATCAGAGGAATGGGGCTGGAGTCATGTGAATTCTTGCTCCTATAACAGAGAATTGTTTCTTTTCTCTTATCCATCATATTCCTACATAAACACCAGTCATTTATTAGATTTGAAAACTCAATACCTCTTCAAGACTCTTTAAGAGTCCTGATTTATGTTTAATTATTCGCACTGCTGCCATCCATGTAACAAAAATAACGAAGTAAACATTGAGGGCATTTCCATGTATTAGTTAAAATGTAAATATAGTGTACATTTTTTCAACTTAGTCGAATAAATATGTTCACATATTATCATAAAATTATCATTTCAAAAAATTCACGCCGGAAGAAAATGTATTATCATGATTCCTGCTGTTTCATTGCATAAAAAACTCCCGCATAATTCCCGCTTTTCGACCTGTTATACACCCTGCCGCTATATCAAATGTAACTGAATCTCTGAAACTCGGATTCAAACAGCCAATGAAGATTACATAATGAATCGTTTCATCAACTTATAGGCATCTTGTTTTTATCCACGTGCACTTTTTATTACAATATGGATTTTGTAGATGCCACGACACGAGTAACTGCATATTAATTATCGCTGAAGTTCAGCAATCACGTTTTTTTTCGTATGTATGATAAACCTCGATTGAAATATTTGTCACAATGAAAGAATTCTGAATGAACACCAAATAATTTCTGATAAGATCATTAATTATTATGTCTTGTTATAGAAATGTAACAACTTTACATAACTTTAAATTTAAATTTTAATTAAATGAACTGCAAAATTTTTTTACATAAAAAACATAACAAACAGACATATAAAAAATTGTGTAGCTGCGAATTGAATTGAATTTATATGTTGTTTCACGCGCCTGGTAGTAAATGTCATCAATGTATAATATACTATACTCAAGTCAAATTTAAGACAGGGTAAAAACGTTACCATGTCGCGATCATTAATCATGCTTACTATTGTTAATTTAAACGGTTCTTATACACCAGTGCATCATAGTATGCGCTATATGACTGGTAAATATTCGTTTCACTTGTATTAAAACAGAAAATATAAAAGGACGTTAAACTAATATATAAAATACCAAGACAGATAGAGACTACAAAATATCTTATAAATAACTTCATTTGCAAGAGAATTGTACGTACCCTTTATAAGATCAATCAATTTTCTTTTCTCTTGACATGTTTTACACTTTAATACTCCCACAGTATTCCTTTGAAGAAGAAAAAAATCCAAGTAAACACATAAAATGTAAGGGGAAAAAATGCATATAATTTTAAGATTAATACTTATGTTAAGATTCATTTGTTAGTTTTCTTATTTAATTGCACAAATTCAAGTCAATCATTTTGAAAAACATCTATGTTGATTTTAATATGTTTTTTATTACTTAATTCGGTTTTGTAAAAGATGTTGTAAGAGTAACTGTATATGTATCCAATTTGTTGCGATTTGTAATATGAAATTTTGTAAATCGTAACTATGAGTTTTTCTATAAATTTATTATATATTGGGTGAATTGATTCAACGCAATTACAAAAAAAATTAATTATATTCAAAATAAGCATTGAGAAAGAATGATCTATTAATTATCGATTTGTTTGAGGAAAAAAATGACTTGATACAGTTAACGCAAAATAGGCCAAACATATTTATAAATGCGTCAAGCAAATAAATAAATTGTACTCATTACAAGTACTATAAACGGCCTTTGCCTATTCATTATATCCATTTGATCCTAAAGTCACGTTTATGATGAGCGTCAGCAAAATCTATTGACACAATAGATCGTCAAAATTGAGCGCGCACTCGACGCTTGCTTTGCATAGATCAAAAACGCGACTAAAGGAATTCTATCATGCGACGAACTTAAGTGTTTTCAGGGCCGTACCGTCGTTGAATGAAAGCCTCAAAATATAAATCACAACTTTTTATCGAACCTTAGACAAAACTGTTCTCTGCCTTCAATTCAAAGGAAGAAAAATTTCTCAAATATTCAAAATCATTTTTATACAAGGAACAGTTTCTTATGGAAAATATTGAGCACTTATAATAACCCCTTAGAAATCACAAGCAAAGAACAAATAAAAACATGAATTATCGATTAAAACTTTTTACAATTTAATACTCATTGGAAATAATTGAGATATTTGATTTATGATACAATCAATTTTTTTAATTGGATAAAGTTTTTTTATGTTTTGTATACTTGTATGATTTGTTGAAAATATGTTTTCAGCTCTTGATATATATTATTATCGAAGCAGAATAGATTTATTTCTCGCACACAATTTCTTGAAAGAAATAATTTAATGAATTATTGTTATTGACAGGGTGTCTCGCATTGCTTATGAAAAATTCACTGCCGGGTGCATTGTTTTTGTCGCCAAAAATTGCATTACTTAAAGTAGATGTAACAATAGAATTGTTAACTTTACAATTAACGAGACGACCGATAATTCCCGATAAATTTTTAATCATCGTTTGTTGTATGAAACTCGTAAGATGTATATGATGTAAACAAGTTATCAACAAATTGACATCGTAAATTGTGCGAATATCATTGTAAGCCGTATAAAATAAATGGTTACTTATTTTTTAAATCAACGAGCAAAATTTAAAACTGAGGCTTGCGATGTATATTTAAAAAGAAAACTCATTAATTTATTATCCAACAATGTTGAACAACCGAACCGGCAAATTCTAACTAATTTGAGATGTAAAAAAAGAGTAAGAATGAATAGGTAAATTTAATTAATTTAATTTGCATTTTAAAGACGCACAAAAATTGTGAAATTCCGTCGAGCAGACAAAAAAACTCGAACGAAGAACATAGGATGAAACTCAAAAGGACGACAATGAAACGTACCTAAACTTTTCAATGAATCTAAAAGTTAAAATTAAACTTAGGTGTCGTACTCTATGAATATACGTGACATTAGCATATATATTTAACTTTGTCGCAGACTAAGCGTAACGCATCGAATAATAAAAACAATTAAATTAAAAAAGTCACTCCCTTGTTTCTGGAATTGTGTATTTTTGAAACTTTTCAAAACAATGTGTTTGAACTGCGAAAGTTGTTCAAAATAAACGAGCCATGATATTTGAAAGAAAAACACAAGTTTTCATCTCATCTCCCTGCGCTTTGAAGTGTCATATATTGTGCGATCAAAACTTACGATTCATCGTTACGTCGTTTATTTTTTGTCTTTAGTCAAAATCATATTATTCAAAAGAGAAGAAAGAGAAAAACAATGCTATGTGCAGTTGAAATTGATTTTATGCTGCAGCGACATCAATTGAACGAGTGACGTGTAAAATAAAATGTTTTTTGCTGCCTAGTCTTGATTTTCGTAAATCATAGCGTAATAATAGAAGGAGTCGGTGCGCAAAATGTGCGTGCATTTCTCTCTTGATTTAGCGGTTGGCCTTGCGCGTACAGTTGGCGTGAAGAAAAAGCGTCTATGCAAATGACGCGATTTTATTCGTCCGATCTGTACAAAATTCTGGGCGAATTTATAAGAGCTGAATTGATGGACTTATTTGAGTTCCTGTTTTCGATGCGATGAGACCAATCGATATTCGTCCGTATGTTAATGAACCGGTTTGCTCTTTTTGTTGGCGTCGTGCAAAAACTTGCCTGTAATTCATAAAACATCGTCAACGCTCGCAAATCGGATATCGATCGCCTACTAGTCGATTTCATTAAGGCTAATTTATTTAAGGCAAATTTTGTCGCGCTGCTATAATGCGAGAGATGTGTGTTTTGCACTCTCATTAAAATGAATCATGATTAATGCAATGTCTAGCGTCAATCTTTCTCGGATACACTCACTCGAATGATGTCGAATTTGCCTCTTCGAGACGCTTTTGAGCTTTTCAAGGACTTCGGAGTCGCTCTTCTGTCTCCCATGCCGTTTCTTTGGCTTGTCATTTTGCGACGGACTTTGACTTATCTTTTTTATTCGACAGTCCCACTCCTCGTTCTTTGACTTTGGCAACAGACCGTTTAAAAGTAAAAACTAAAACCAAGTCTAAATTAATGGGTACTTTAAAATTAAATCCAATCACTTTTGTTTAATTTGAAGTCAATTTCTGCATCCATTTTTGTGTTAAGTAAATCCAAAAGTATTAACTAAATCCACAAATAAGTGGAACAATCTATGTCCCGGCATAAGTCGAAGGGTTTCAATTTAATTTTTTTTCTTAATTTTTTTTTTTTGTTCTTCATTTAAACAAAGATGTATGTGTAGATTATTTCAGATAAATCAAATTTAAAACCGTCAAAAAACAAACTCTCTGCATTTAAATCAATTAATATTTTTCTTTTTGCAATAAGTGCAAGATTCCGGACTTACTTCAGAATGAATTTATACTTTTTACTTCAAATATGTGAAAATTCACTGATAAATAAGACCAGCTTTCCAAGTTTTGTGAAAAGTGAAATTTGCACTTATTAAAATTCAGAGGCAAACGTTGGGATAGTAAAATTAATCCTGCATCGTCATACCTCTGAAAGACAACGTAATTGTCCACAGTGGGGTCACATTCGACAAAAAGTAATTTTAATTTTTTAGTTTTTTCAATTTTTCTTGATTCTTTTTTATTAAGTACAGTTTTCAAAAGTTCAATGTACAACAAATTGATAAATTGTTCATACAAATGACTTTACAATATTGTTATTGTAACATAGTCTGTTAAAATAACAGTTCAAATTAGTTGATTTAATTATTATCATCATGAAAGGAAAGTACAATCTTAACATATTATAACCGTCAAGATTTACAATGTTAAATAATGTTGGAGTCATTGATGGTGATCCCAGTGTGACCAAAACAAAAATGGGAAAAGTGACATTTATATTATAAATGATCCCTTATAGCCAGATTTATGTAAATTTTGTGTAAACTTTACATAAATGCTATACAAAAAAAATGTATGCAAATCTAACTCTACATTAATCTGTATTATACAAGTAACAAATTTTTTTGTAATTTCTAAGTTTTAAAAAACTTAAATTTTTTTTTGATTCCTTTATTAATTTTGACAACGAATTTTTGGATTCGTAAACAATTTATGTAGCATAATGAGGAGTTACATTTATGCAAATTTCATGTAAATCATTTACAAAAACGGTGGATATCATTAATTATTTCAGTTTTACTTTAGTATATATTTATTTAATCATCAAATTAAGGTTAAGAATTAGATTCAAGTGATTAATTAATCAGCTATGTCATATTTTATAACAAAAAATGAAAAATATTTTAACGGAAAAGATTTTAAGTTACTATTTTTAAAGATTATTTTTTAATATAATTCCACTCTTTGAAATTTGTTGACCTAATTGAAATTTTCCTTAATAACTGTTAGTATTAGAACAGTTTTTTCAAGTAGTCCATCATTTACTTAGTTGTGGTACAAGTTTTAGAATTATTTTGTTTTAACATAAAAGTCAATTTAATGAACGTTAAACAATAAAATTAAATAAATATTTTGAATAACGTTTGAACATTTAAAATGTTATTTTTATTAGATGTATAAATTGTAGAAATGCATCTGCTAATAAAAAATGTTTGCAGTGAAAAGCAATTATTCGAATTACTTGTTGCTCGGTGTATTGACGGTTGATGTTAATTCCTTGATCGCTATATTGACACGACGCATCCGATGCTTCTTTTGACGGCACGCTCACGTCTGACGTTTGGGCGCAACACTTGCTCAGGCTCTCTGTCGCACCATCCTTATCCTTGGAACTACTTCGATAATTGTTGAAAAGAATAAATGTTAACATTATTATAATCTACCAACTGAAGTCGCGGGCGAGTTGTGTCGTTAAGTTTTATGCCGTCGTTTTACATTGTAAAATTTAATACCGCGCGCATTTTGTCCTCTCGTCATATTGCAGAGGAAGTGATGATTATAATTTTATGTGCATAATTTCGGAACACTTTTTGTTCAGGCTCTTTATTTTATTTTTTGTTTTAAATCCGATCTCTTTTCCTTCCTCATCCTCTATTTTTTTTGTTTATTATTTTTTTCATTTGATTAATCATTCTTTTGCTATTAGTGTTATTTTGATCGATGAGATCTACGAACAAGACGGCGATGAAAATGTTTACTGATTTGCTAATTCAAAATTTTCATCGTCAATAAACAAAGTGATTTATTATACCTTTGTTTATATGTTGCTTGAATTTTAATCAGTTTCCCTCTGACGACTTTATTGCGTTTTTTTTGCTCGCATCTTTTTTCTCGTATACAATTTTGTAATTTAACGTAGGATTCATTTTAGCCCAGTACTTGGATGAAAGTAGGGATATAAACAAATTTTAAGGCAGAACCTTCCAAGGTCTTAAAAAGCAAAGAACGCATCAGGCAAATATTAAGTTCTAGCTCAGACTTTCAATAAAGCACCGTTGTTCACGTTTTCTTTGATAACATTAAATCCAAAACATTTGAAAAAAATGGAAAAAAGAGAAATGATTATTTTCATATAAAAAATGATTACCGTTTGAAAAGACCGACTCTTTCAGAGTCTCCGACCCAGAACAAAACTGACACGCTGTTTGTAAACGCTACAGATGTGATAAGTTTTTTTCCCGCAACCACGTCCAAATTAGGATATTGATTAAAATGATAATCTTCTTTGAAAACCAGCATAATTGATTATGAGAAAGAATGCAATTGCTCTTTACAACTTTGCGCGAACAAATCATCTGCATAATTCATTTGTCGATTAAAATTTCAAAACGTAACGTTCTAATTTTGTTTTGACTGTTCCACAATGTTCGTCAGGGAGTTTGGGTTGTGTGTGTGTGTGTGTGTGTGTGTGTGTGCTCAATGATTTTTTAATCACTGTTCCTGTGATATCTGCAGGTAGTTCTATTAAAAAACGAATTTTATCAGAATTGTTTCAAAATTTGTATACTTGCCATATATACCTATATGTTGACTTTAATTTAAAGCACAGAATTAAATACATAAGTCTAACGTTGTGTCTTGCTAATTATAAGTGAACTCTTCTTTCGAGGTTTTTAAACAAATAATATACGATAGAAAAATATTTGACGATCAACTCTATACAACAAAATTATTTTTAATGTCTGGTTTAGAATAAACTTTTTCTGAAAAACCTTTTTGAGAAAAAAAAAAAGAAAAATGAATTTGTCTATTTAAAAATTGAAAACGATAAAAATTGAATAACTGATTCAATATTAAATGAAATTTTAATTAAGAAATACACATTCCAATATGAAGATATTCGATGATAATGGAAAATTCTTCGTAATTAGCACGATATAGTTTCTGGACCTTAAAAATCTGTGATTTTGAAAAAAATTTTTTTTTTAATTCATATGAATACCTGAACAAAGTGCAACTATTGTGATCAAAATTGTTGTAGGTTGTGGAATGTTTGTGGAATCGGCTGTTGGACGAATTGTCGTAGGACGTAATTTGTAGCTGCATCTGCACGAGCAAAATGATTTGACGAAAGATAGCCGAGTCCCTACGAGCGGTTTCATGTAACTTGTCGACGAGCGATTGCCAGCTTTGGTGCAGTTTGTTTATATAGGAATCCTCGAGCTTGGGCAAAATCGTGTTCAGGCGTGCAATTTCTTTTCTGCGGAGCTCTCGGCATTCGTGCTGCGTCGCCACGTCATCGTCTCGTACGCCCTCGTATCCAGGATAGTTGAGCTCGCGATCACGTTGCCAGTTTTTGCGATAGTCTAATATAATATCCTCGAGCATCCCCGACAGATACGATATCAAGGCTTCTACGTTCTCCGTTTCATTCATCTATATACGAATTGTAAATTCCACACGTACGTGCAATCATGCCATTTTTATGAGCTGCTTTTTTGTTTCGCACTGCGGACAAAATTTATCGTTTTCTACTCCAATTCAATTCATACACATACAACATGAATTGAGCAATCAATGATATATGACACATTCATATATTATATTATGTATAGATAGACTATGGATATTAGAAATAGACTCTCTCTCCTTATCTATATATATATGTTTCAACTTCTCCATTTATCGTTCAAGTTATTGACTTTGAAAATTGTTTATCATATTTAAAATTAAATTAATTAATTTAACTAATTAAAATAAAGTAAATTAAATTAAATTTTGAATGGTTATTAAATCACTTAGAATTTATAGGCGAATCAAATTTCCTAAAAAAATGTTTCTTTTTATTAATTAATCTCTTTATAAGAAACAATTAAAAATAAATATGCGTTACAAAATATTATAAGCAAGATATAAAGGAACATTTTATTTAATTAAAAAGATTGAAGTTTGAATAATGAAACTGCAAACACAGGAAAAAGTTGTGTTGTTAAATATTATATAAAATGGTTAATTTCCTAAGATAATAAAAGTGATAAATTAACAAACTTAATATGAAAAAAAAAAGTTGAACTTTTATGTTTATTTAAAAACACGAATTTTAGATTAATTGAATCGAATTTCAACAGGTTTCTTCCACAGTATTGTCAATTTCTTATCGTGCTCGTTTTTTTTTACCAAGTGTGAATAGATATACTCTCCCATTTTTCTGGAATGATAAATCCGCAATAATAAAAAAGGGCATCTTAATAATGCATAACCCCGCGATCTTATCAGAATTGCACACATAACGAAACTGCATCTTTAATACAGACGAACGGCTTTGAAATATTTTATAAATCGTTAAAAATTGTATGACGCGTTGATAAATATTTAATGAAAAGCAGTGAGCCAGTAAGTTTAGGACTCATGATTTATTTATTATCATAACGCGCAACAGTGCTTGCATTATACGGCAAACGCTCAGCCAAAAGCACGTGCTTCGGCTTAATAAATAAATCATAAACTCCTAAACTGTGTAACTTGTTATACACCGCGACCCGGTAATTTATATAAGTTTTGTTCAAACAATTCACTTACGACCTTGTAAAACCACTTTTAATCCCTTTTTCTCGGTCCAACATTTTTGAAAGAGAAATGAACGACTTTTGGCAAACTGTCAGCAATAGCTGCAACGATGGGAAACTTGTTCTTTCTAGCATTTTTTTAAACAAATTGTTTGATCTATTTAAAAGTACGGAAATCAAGTACAGTTCTCAAGTTTTTATATTATCATGCTGTAATGGCGATGCTGCAGAATCGAAATACTTCAAACTATTATGTTGTAATTTAAGTTTGCATGCTTATGGAAAAAGTTCTCTCAAGAGTTTATTCTGCCTTTTTTTTTCTTATCAAATTTTTCTTCTGTTTTTAATTTTACAACTTTTTTTTTCATTCAATTCTCTTAATCTCTGCTTTGTCTGTTTGTTCATTTTTACATTTGTTGGAAAATTTCTTTTCTCTCACAAGAAAATGTTTTCATTCCAGAGATCTGGTCAGCCAAATTTGTATGGCACGAGAAATTGTGCGCTCCTTGTTTCTTATTTGTCTGATGTCACTTTCATCGTTTTGCAGGAGCATAACCTGTGTCAATAATTTTCAGCGCTCCTACACGTAACGGATACGAAACAGAAGCAATAAAAGATAGAACAAACGCAAGAAAGCAAAGAAATGGCCATAAAGTTGCGTGGCATGAAAATTCATTCGATGAATCAGTCACATGTGAATAACCGTCCCTCTATGAATATCGTATGCTACAGTTACTCATAAATGCATAGAATTTTTTAATGTCGTAGTGACAACGAGACGCTCCATGTCGGATTCTTTTGGATTTATGCGACTTAAACTCTCAATTGCTCTTACGATAAATCAAATTAACGGGACAACGTGTTGACTGCGTTTTGTATTGCAATTTTTCAAAACCTAAAAATTATATCACATTTTTTATTCTCAGCCAATTTATATGTCATCAATCAAAATTATTACAAATTTTCAAAATCCGTTCTTCTATCAATCAACTTTTTTTTAATATTACATACAGACGTACATATATATATATATATATATATATATATTTATAAACAATGTGTGTCATTTTTTTGATAAAGAAACTTTTTTATGGTATAAAAAATTTGATAAAATTATTTGAGAATAAATGTTGACATCTCCTATATCAGATAGTATTATAACTGTAGAATGATCAAACATTGTGCGTAATTTCGAGCGTAATTTGAAACGAAATTAGCCTCTGAAGAACAACAACGAAATGATGTATTTTAATCACACCGAGTATCCCTGTTAATGTAACGTATTAATTATTTATCACTTAACAATCCCAAGCGTCGTTCAGTGTGCGGTCGTGCAATTTGATGTTTATATTAACATAAGCACGCAATTCGATCACCGTTACCTATTACTGTCAGAGAATTCGCTCTCATAAAATTTCATCACGGAGCCAACAAAAGTTTAATCAAAATTCAATATTCTAAATCAAGAACCAGATATAGGTTTTATGCTAGATGAATGATTCAGTTTTGCTATTTTTTTGTTATCAGAAATGAGCTCAGAGGGAATTCCCCTTTTTTGCACACCTAAGGCTGCTGATGATTTATCATCTTTAATTAACTGCGTAACTGGAAAAATTAAACAATAAAATAAATGATAAAATAATATTTACGAACAAATTTATTCACACTTTTGTTTAAAATGTTACAATGGCTTTTTTGTAGTCGTAAAAGGATAACTAATATAATTTTGACATATAAAAATTTTCGAAAAGTTTAAAAGGGTTTTTTTGTGCAAATTTGTTTGATCACACAAATTATGGAACACAAATTAAAATAATGTATAATTTTGATGTTGAGGGGATGAAAAAATTGACTCAGCATTTGAGATTTGTATTTTTGTAGTCGTTGGAAATAATGCATCATTGCCGATATTCAAAGTACTTTCCGATAAGTACGTTTTTGAATGCGATATGAATATATGACGGTGGCTCTCGAACGTCGGAAGCATTTCTTCTGATTCTTAATGGGCACTTTGAGGTTCGCGAAATAGACGGAGTCGTGCACAGAGACTGTGCTTTGGCTGGCAACCGCGGTCGACAAGTTTGACAATTCGCACTTCAGCCGCGCGAACAGACTCAACTCCGTGAAAAGTGGAGCGTCACGTGAATATTCGATCGCATTGCAAATGTGTCGCGAACAAAGTTACACTTTTGCGCCCCTGCGAACTTGCCGATGTTGATATTCGTTTTTATTATTCCTGTTGTTTCGAACTTGCAAAATGACGTATGAAAAAGTATCTATCTTGGGCTTGCGGTTGAATACTGCTAAGTGATCATGCATTAGAATTTATACGAGTTACAGACGGGGTAGAAAAAAAGTTCCCCGGCACAAAAAAATCGTACTCTAGTTTTTTTCCTCAAATGGATATATACAGGATGTTCAAAAAGTATGGAAACCGATTGGAGGAGAAATGTATTGGAGAACGTTTCCATACTTTATGGACACCCTTTATACATATATACATATATATTTCAACAGGTTTCATAGAAGACTTATCTCATCGAATCATTAAACACTATTTGACGTTAATTCTAATTTCCCATTTAATTGGCCTAATACATAGTATACAAACTGTCAAATTACGGCGGGGGCAGACACTAAAATTAGTCCCATAAATTCGTATATTAAATTCGCATTAATCATAAAATATGCTGATAAAAATTCTGCCTGTGGTTATTGACATCAAACGATGAATTATAAAAGTTTGCATTGATGGATAATTAATAGAGTTGCTTAATATGACATTCGCAGCCAACGAATGTCGATGAAAATATTAAGAGAGGAAAACTGGACATCGTTTCTGCGGACAGCTCGTACAAGCGGACTCCTGTAAAATGCTATTTTCAATCTGTACCAAGCAATTTTATTGAATTTCATATTCGATTTAAAACTGTCGGACGATTGACGGAGTTGAAAAATGAAAAACTTTCTCTGATAAGCTTCCGGCAGCAATATTTATTAAACGCGAAACAAATATCGATAATATTTATTTAAATATCAGTCTTACAAATCGTCCATGTTCACAATTCTTGAACATATTTTTTTAAACAAATTTCAAAATATGCGAATGTATTTTAACTTAAACATAAGCCTATTTCAAACGAGACTTTATTTCTTGTTTACTTTCAAAGCATTTGATTAAAGAAAGATCATACGCAAGAAATTTTTCTTTGAAAACATGTTTTTGTGTGTGTGTTTTCATGATACACAAAAAAGCATCCTGGCGGAATGGAAGATAGATAAAATTCAAAACCAGCATCAGCAGCTAATTAGTATAGCAAGTTCTATGACATTATTTAGAAATAAGTTATTAACAAATTCACTGATTCATATTTATTTATATTTGATGCAGTCATGATTTAATAATCAAATGCGCAACGTGATTGATTAGTTATATGTATTTATACCGATGTTTCTATACCTGTTTCGAGGAATAACGCGTGTACAGCTCTTTATTATAAAAAATAATGAGATTAACAAAAAGAAAAACAAAGTATAATGAGATCGATTAAAACATAGTGATTCACGCGAGCTGAAAATATATCCGACCGATAGCAGAGTGCCATCGCAACGATATATTTCCACAGAAATATTACAATTAACTTTTTTATCAGAAAGATATTCATATTGAGTTGACGAGGACAAAAAATTCCACCTCATTTTATTTTGCAATCGCAGCTAACTATTATTTTCAGACTTTTGATGAGAATCCTTAGAAATTGCTCGCAAATAATTTCTGGAGATTCCTGCATGTATTACGCGAAATTTTCGATGGAAATTATTTTCCTGGATGATTCAGCAACGCGGGGACATTAGCATGGAGATCGCTCGGTTTAACAATCGAATAATAGAAAAATAAAATGATTTCAAAAATAAAATTTAAATTTAAATTGAAAAATGTGCAAGGATATTGCGATTGATAAACTATTAGTTACGTAATAATGCGATGAATTAAAATGCACAAGGTGAATTCGTATTTCAGGGTTACGAGAATATAAAAGTCATTTCAAATTTCCTGACGAGTATCGTCGTCATTGGAATTTTTCGCAATATCTTTCTCAGTAAACCAACCAAGTTACCGTTAAACTTGCATGCTCATTATACGCACTCATTAATCGCGTTTTGCAATCATTCCAAATATCGATTACCCATTCATTCTGATCACTTATTTATTAATAACGTTCATTTAAATTGATGCTTATAACATATTATCTAAACCCATAAGTGCAAACGCAAATCACACAAAATTCCCCTTCATTTGTACACAATTTCATCAATCAATCGGTCGTGCAATTTTTCGTGATTTTATTTCCATTGAAAGGATAACAAGGAAATTACCAAACCTGTTCGAATTAAGGCGCAAATAATAACTATTAACGTATGAGTTACTTTTTTGTTTTTTAAAGTCATACCTGCGAGATCTTTATTCAAAGTCATACACAGTTTGAAGGTCGTTAAATTATTCGTTTGCAGTAATAAAGTTCATGCCATTGCTGGCGGAGTGAAAATTTAATCCTTCGTAACCTCTTCAAAGTTAATGGATGTATTCTTATCTTGGCGTGCAGAGACAAATGTTGACCAAATTTTAATATGAGTTTAACTTAAGCAATCTCTGAAGAGAAGATTCTGCGATGGATTTATATCTACATTCATAATTAATTTAAAAGCCAATTTAAAACTAATGATACGTTGAGAAACAGCGTACAATTTTTACCACAAATTTATAACTTTCATTTTACAATATCCCTCTACGAAACTACGACTTTTTACAAGCATTTTTTTAATTCGAACATTTTAGAAGACAAGATTTTAATTTTAAAACTATCTATGACATTATAATTTAATTATTACTTTTAATCGAGTTATTACAGAGACTTTAGTGCACTATTTTCTCCTACGGACGTTATTTTAACAAGCTTTCCTTACCAAATATACATTTTAATGGATAAGAATGATATACGTACATCGTTACACAGATGCAGATGATATTGTTCGTTAAATCCGATAAAACCTCTTCCTCTCTGTGTATTCAAGTTGACTCAACTTTTTTGTTGCCTTCATTCTGCATTTATTATCCGAGTTGAAAAATCAAGTTAAATTTTATAATTTAATAAAAATGTTGACAACATTTTTCAAACGTTCGTCAATTTTTTTTGTCGAAAAGTTGGTAAAAACTATAGTCGTGTATGAATTTAATTTTCAATTCAAGCAGTCATATGTATATCGTCAATCATTCACGATCACCAAATCTCAGTATACCAATTTGCCTCAAAGTAAATTTTACATCAAAACATTAAATATACATAAATAACGCTTTTATGTTAACTCATCGTGCATAGTGCATCAATACGCAGATAATTACGATTCAATTACACCTCATCAAACGCCGCATTTGTTTTTCCGCTTTTCACAATGAATGATGTTATTTGCGTTGCGTAATACAGAATATTCTTTGGTAATACCACCAGCCAAATATAATTCATAATCCAAATATCATTCAATTTTGTATCGCGTTCATTTTTCTCTGTTATGGCTTTTTCCTCATATAAATTTTCCCTCATATAATGAATGTATATTATATATTTAAAACAACTGTTTTAATTAAACAATTAAGCTGTTTAATATATTGTAATAGACAATTTTTCTTTTCAATTTAAACATACCTCGTAATGGCTGTGATTCGAATCAATTTCAATGTTAACACGTTATTGGCTGAAATTTTATTTTCAAATAGATTGAACAATATGCATTGCACTGTGCATCGCAAACGAGATATATAGTATATATAATATGTGCATGCGTTCTAGGTTGATTTAAAAACATTTAATACCACGGTAATCACATTTTGAAGCGCAATATTATACAAGAAAATGTTTATACTATAACATCAAAATTATCGTTTGAATTAAAGTTTGATTTTCAGAGCTCATTTTATCAAATTTGTTATTATAGCCTATCAAGATTCATTGGACAACGATAAAAAACTATACTCTTACCAAAAACTTTTCGTCGGACTTCTAATGTTATCATGAAAGTAATTCATTAAAATAAAGTCAGTTCAAATGAGAATTCGACTTTTTTTCTTCCGATATCTAATTATAAACGCTCGTGCATATTCATTATAAAAGTTGTAACTTTTTGCATTGAATTTTATCGCTATGTAGAAAAAAATGTTTGTTTACAAACATTTTCATTCATGACTTTTATTTGCAAATTTCGCATGAATATATTAGCGACGTAAGCTATCTGATACCGCTCCTTTTGCTTGTCAGTAAACCATGACGAGTCACGCTTTAGCTGGCTTGTTTGCCTCCATTCCAATCAACTGCGACAAAAATAATACTCAACTGTTGAACATACACCGCATTACAGACTGTAACAATTATCTGCAATAAGTGCAGCTGTAGCGATAGGAATCTCTTATTGTCGTCATATTTATTGGATTTATAATTACATTTAGGTTTGTACAATTGATTAAGCAGGTTCCCTCGTGGTGATTTCCATCAGGCAAGTGAGTCACTTGTACATCTTCCAATATATTGACACTCTTTTTCTTTCAAAGAAGAACGATTTTTACGACAGAGAAAAATAAAAAGTCTTACAAATCAATTTGTGATAGTTAATCGTTTGTAATGTCACGATAAGTTTTGAGGATAATTGAGCTTCATATTTTAAAGTCCGTTTCAAAAGTCAAATCTCGAGATATTCGTTCGAGAAGTTAATTTTATCTCTCGAGCAAATACACATGACTATTTAACAGATATGCTATACCTTGACTTTTAATGAATGCAAACATTGGCGTAAGTGCTACGTATTTAATACATAAGATGTGTTCTGAGCTCGAAGATATGCTGTGGTTACAGAGCGTATTTCAAAGAGAACAGAAGAATCGACTTGGAGAATAAAAAAAGTGACATGATTTACGACTGCTAGAAATGATTAATTCGGTATTTGTTTTTCATATATTTTTTTTTTTTTTGAAAAATAAGTTTGATACACAGCATTGCTGATAATTAAATAATTAAAGAGTTGAAAAATATTAAGTAGATTACGTCGCTTTTCATCAGTGTATATATATATATATATATATATATATATAATCCTCTCAGTTAATGTTAGAATCCAATATTGAACCGTTTAATTGAAAACGAGATAACAATGAACGGAGTCCCTCTTTTTCACAGTTATAATAATTCTTCGCGGCATATGACTAAAGCATCTTAACTTTTGCTCCTTTTTTTCAATATTTCATAAAAAGAAACCCAATCAATAAATTTTCCTTAAACAATGGTAACCTCTTCTTTATCCTTATCCAAGTTAATTGATTGTAAAATTGAGACAAAATATCGACCACATATGTATAATTTTACAGTTTTTTAATTATAAATCTTCAAAGTACTAAAAAGTTGTACGTATAAAAATTGTTAACATCCTCTGACAACGGAGAATGTTACTTTTTTATACTACAAGCTCGGACTTTTAAATACCATTGTCTCTCAAAAAAGACAATGGAAAATAATATAATCGCAGAAAGCAATGTACTTGACAAATGATTGAATTGCATAATTCACTAAACTATGAAGTACCGGCGCACTTTACGCAGATCTAAATTTACTTTGAAACTTGTGGAACATTTTTATGTCCCCGCAGGAAACGGGTATTTAATTTTCTCTACGGCAGCGCAGCTGTCACGTTGCATTGAACATTGAATGCGTTAATCGCAATAATAAAATTATTTTGAAGATTTTTCAAGTGGATTCAATTAAATTAAGTGCGACGTCAACTCGCTGTCATAATTCGTATATATATATAAAATGTGAAAGAAAAAGAAACGCGCGGCTAGTGCTGATTCATTGATTCATGGATATAGGGTGGGCGATTAAAGAACACGCGACAATTGAAAGCACGCGCTAAATAAACCAAAGCTGATGAGTTGTGAAGTCAAACAGTGCAGATTAAAAGTGTGCGAAGGGGCACTTTGTTGAAACTCGTTAACGGCGTAGGTAGAGCCGCTGCTACGCCGTCGCTGGGATTACTGGCCCTAAGTTCGTTAGCTCAACGAACTTAAACTTGGTAATGTCGGCAACGGCCTGACAAAATGACGGGATAACGTAATCTCGAACAAGTCCTGAGGCGCTCGCGCTCCTGCACCACCGCTGTGGATTGCAGAACCTGCAAAGTGTATAGTAAATTTTAATACCTATTGCCGTGTGCACACAATGCGCGCGCTCACAATTTTTCGCTGTTATTTTTGTGTTAAAAGCGTCATCCCGATTTCAGTTGATTAATCCTCAGCGTAAGCTTTTTATCTTGCGATTAGCGACGATCCACTTTATTAATATGGACTTTGTTCCCCCTCCCCCGCCCCTTTTCCCATGCTAGCACACACGCGATTAATTTCTTGTCAATAAATTCAAAATTCATTGTTACAAAAAAACCTCATTCAGTACAATTTTTGTAATTCATTTGACACGGATTAGCTTCTTTCTTCCTTTTTTCAAAAACCGCAGATGCCAAGAAAAAATTATTGTAACTTGAACAACCGACATTGAGTTTATGGAATCCGATATGTGTGACCATGAAGATTCCAGCACTTTGCTAATAACATCTAATAAATTTCTGAATGGTGCACAAATGTGGACTGTTCTTTTGACAAGCTGAAAATTTTGAAATAATTGAAACTTTCGTTTGAACAAACGATATACAAACAGCTAGAAGATTGCAAATGTTAATTAAAGTGTACAAAAGTTTGGATTTTCAGATGTGATGAATCAAAAATTATGTTTATGAAAATGAAAGTTTTGTAACAGGGTAATTAACATATTGCACATGTTTGTCATAAAACTCATTTAACTGACTAATTAATATTTTTTCATAACATGTGCTCCTAAACTGCTATTGTCATATCCCATTTGTATAGTCTCAAACGCTTATTTATTCCCTCATCAGGGACTATAAACTCTGCTCTGGGAATGAAATACCGTAAAAAATGTATTATGCCATGCCCCGAGGGAGAGACAAGCAATTATACCATGGGCAAAATGCTGGATATAATCGTTTGTTTCTCTCCCTTGTAGCAGTGTAACAACCTATTGCATAGTATTTATTTTTGACTACATTAAAAATAATAGATGGTGCTGAAAATTGTGCAAATTGTTCGAGATTAAAGTTATTCACTGTTCTTAATGGGCAAAACGAGAAAGGATATATTATATTAAGTAGCTGAAAATTGTACAGTACCATCAGATTATTGTGCTTCGTTTGATACCGTCATTACATTTCCATAACAGAATCTTTTTGCTCTATTATAAGAAAATTGGAACGAGTTTTTAAATAATTTAAAAGGCGCAATTCATTCGGCTGAAATCTGAAGGATTGATTGAATTACTTATAATTCTGAAGAAACGAAACGAGGGGATGATGATGGTCGTATTTTATAAATTTGACATGATAATACGTACACGAGATGGACGGGATGAGTATGGTGTGCAACATGATATTGACGTATTGTGCAAAGTTTGCAGGACTGGATTGTGCTCAAGTTGTCGTTATAAGTTGTAAGTATAAGAACCGTGCGGTGAGGCTTAAAAAGTAAGGAATTTCTGACAGCTAACTTATATGACACTTGACACACTCGTAGCGTGAGGGTAACGAGTCAACGAGAACAGAGACTAACGAGCATCTCGCATTTCGTATGATATATTCTCGCGGATGTAACGTAAAATGTAATACGTCTACGTGTTAGGCGAGTTTCACGTTAGCGTTCTTCTAAAAGCATTAATATAAGCGCTGTGTGCGAGTTCACTTCATCATAAATCCCTCAGCTTTGGACGCGGACTTCATTAAAGCACATTTTGGACATCCTCGTCCCACTCAAATTACACACCATTTAGATCATCGCGTTTATTAGTACGCCATTCTTGCGCAAATTAATTACTACATTTTGCGATATTCTCACTTGAATTCTCCGAGGAATTGTCATTCTCCGCGTTTCACGATTTGCTTCATAATTTTGCTTTGAGCTAAATTCGAAGAATAAATATCAGCTTTTTTGTGTCATAATCAACGTCGTTCACGCCCCAATCACATTCTGAAACAAAACTTTATTATTTCTATACAATTGTTATTCATTATATTCATATCAAACTATTTCATTGCAGATTATATAGTTTTATACAAACCAATATATTTTTACTTTACAAAATTTAATGAGTCATCGGATGTTCATCAATTTATTGGACATCTTCGGCAGGATGCTATATATACATGCATGCCGCATTTTCAAATCAGTCTTTTGATTAGAGATATTTTGATTAGGGTATTTACGTTCAATGAATATAATGATCGCTCAAATGGCAATCGGTCAGGGCACATTGAACACACGCCAACTATAATTCAAAATCGAAATCCAGCAGAAATCAAATCGTGTGTCATGAAAATGTCATAATGTCACACTTTTTTTTTTTTTTTTTTTTCGATTCAATTGCCAATTACGGTAGCAAATAACGAGCACAAATAAAAGAGGAACCAAAAATATTAAATCGTTAATTAAATATACGAGATACACTATAATCAATGCGGTATCTCTGTTTTAAGAACTTGTAACGTAATCTGGCTGCGAGGCAAATATTTTTCGATCTCACGGAGATGAAATATGATGACATTCGGGTGAAACAAGAGTAATCGTTATTAGTTGTTGAATTAAATTTAATTCAAAAACTAATTGCGCTACGTTCAAATTATATGCAGTGAGATAATTTGTATATCATGCTGCTCTTACCGTCTTCATTAAGAATATTGACACGAGTTGTTGATTATGATATAGCAAACAGCAGCGTGCTTTTCCACGTGTACCAAGATTTGTCATCGTCCAATTACGTCAAGTGACATAATCAATTGGACCATATGAAATTGACTGAAAACAAAGCTGATATCTATCAAAGGCAAACGATCTTATTATAAATCAATTCATAAGCTATGACACCAGGTGTACATAATTCACAATTTTACATATTGAGTGCCTTTATCTTATCAATTTTCGCTGTATGAATCTTGATAAATCACCGCAGAAACCATGCACGCGACTCACAAGAACCTTCCGTTAGCTTCCTTGTTACTTTCACCCTCTCCTCGTTAGCATCACAGAAGTCAAAGAACTTATTCGACGCCGACATCTTCTTGTGCGAAATCTTGTTATAATTAAACAGTCAAAAGACCACTTCATTAATATATTAATTATAGGTCACTTCTGCACCGCAGACGTTCTATATTATTTTGTTAAGTGTTATTAAACCCTTGGCGCTCGACGAATCTTATTGTACACAAAACTTCCTTCATGGGTTATCAAAAATACAAACTTTGTTTGTTACGTTTATCTTGTAACTTCTAAAATTAGGCAGATTTTAGTTGACCCACTGGATACACTAATAGTATTTTAATTTCCATGATAAAGAATAAAAAGTTAAAAAGTTGTCGTTATGTTTGAATTTGAATTAAATGCAGTCACGTGTAACAAGAACTTGGTAGTAATACAAAATCAATACATACTAAACATTTTCTAAACAATCATCGCGTTTATGCAATTGAAGACTCAGATCCAATAAACAGACTTGCATGCTCGAAAGGCACTTTATAGAATTGTTTGTTTTGATCTAAAGAACAATTTAATTAATGAGTTTGAATTGAGACTGAACACTGATGTACTTTGGCATGAAGGACATTTCTTATTTTTTTTTCTAATAAATATACGGGATAATTATTTCTTAATTGTACGAAAATTAGTAACCTAACTCAAAGTAGATTGTACCAAGTTGTTCGTCAAGAACAAATTTTTTTCTATTGACGCAGCCAGTTCACTGATAAGCTGAATCGAGTTTTTTTTTTTTTTTTTTTTTTAATAAACCTTCATGTACTGAGGCTCTGCAATTTAAGCATCTTTTTTATTGCGCTGTACAAATAGTTATATTGATAGTTGTTGAAGTTTCATAGAAATCAATTTGGTATTTCCGAAATTGCTCCATCTTTGGATACTCAAAGGAATCAAATCCTTCAACTCTCTCAACCACCAACATTTCCAAATTAGGAAGAGACAATGAGAAAATTGTTCATTTATTTGTAACTTCAATATTATAGTACCTCAATTAGCAATGAAAGTTACAGTTATTATCCTACCTTGAGCTTCTACCATGCAGAAGTCGAGTATGCTTCGAATTATCAATTGTTGAATCTGATAACATTTGTTATCATTTGTCTTTACAAAATTCTTTACACTTTTTTATTTTGAACTCAGTTGAGAGCACTAGAAGATTTAAATTTCGAAAGTGTTGTCAATAAAAGTAATTATAGTGTACTCATTTGAATTTGAAGTTAACTAAAAAAGATATGAATGAAATAGTTCACATGAATTACCTCTATGCGCTATTAATACCAACCATTTCGAAAGATTTGAAAAATTGACCATTGCCAGTCAACAAAAATTTCCGGTCCAAGAAAAAAATTCCATCAATAATATATATGTATGTATTAATCATCAACACGAGTCAAGATTATCATCACTGATGAACAATTCTATTTTTTTTTTTTTTTTTTTTTCAATTAATTTATTTATTTGTAGTAGCAGTGTCACTGATATTACTACATTTTGATTTTTATTATTCTAAATTTTGATATTCGAATAAAGTATACAAAACAGTGAATTAACATTGGATAACAGAAAATAAAAATAATCTCTTTATAAAGTAATTAAGATAACTTGATATCACAGTTAATTTTTTTAAGATTGGTGGCACCTTAGTCTGCCAGACAATGTCTCAGTTGTAGTCTCAGGTAGTCCGGAAGAGCGTTCCAGTTGTTTGAGGTTCACACAGACAAAAATGCTGCACATACTAATTCTTGATAAATCAAATGAGTCCAAACAAACATAATTTGCCGAATTGAGATGCAAGAATTATCAATTTTTCAGTACCATTAACTTATAATTGAAAAATACGACAAATTTATTTTAATGAGTTGAGAAAAGTTAAATTTTTCAAACTTCTTTAAATTTTAAATTTACACAAATCATCATTATAGAATATAATTTGATAGAAATCTTTTATATTTAATCTATATTTTTTTGGTTATACTATTTATCACGATTATGTAATTATTATGATGTGTATAAAAAAACATGCAGTCCATTTCAATATCTATCAATTTATTTTTGTTCAACTTTCTTCAACTGAACAATTGGTTTCTCCTGGGTGAGTTTTTTTATGTTTTTAATTCAGAACATTTGAAAGAAAATCATCACATGTGTTTCAACTTTCTCTTACCCATTAAAAAATATTCGATTATGAAAAGAAGATCTGTAAAATAAATCTTATAGAATGACTTATAAAATGTAACATTTTTGAAATTCAAATAAACCCGTCAATAAATAATAAACATCTTAATTTGAGAATAGTTATAATTTTTATTTGATAGAGTACAATGTTAAAATTAAGATTAATACATATGCATACTAACTTAAGAATTTGATTTGAGTTCCAAAAAACCTATTAAATTAACACATTCAATGATTGTATCAGTGTAAAAAATAAAAAGGCATGACAATGATTCGTTGATTTGTTTACAATTTTGTTGATATTGTAAACGAATGGACATAGTATGTTTGTACATTAATTGTAAAATTGGAATAATCTTAATAATTTGAAAAAATACAATTAAAAGATACATAAAAGAATTTCATTAATGATTTGAAGTGCCTTAAAACGAAAACAATGTTATACACCATCGCTATTTGTCTTAAAATAAAACAAAATTGATTACAATGATCCATGATTTATAAAATAATTAAAACATTAACAATTATGAACAAATATTGCTTCAATGATTTCTAACGATGAAATTATTATTATTTTCTTAAAATCGAGTAAAAATAATAAAATACCTTGTCTCAGGTAACAATGCTGCTGCATTCAAACTGCATGAACAAATTTGATTATCTGACTCTTAATTTAACAATAATTTTGCATTACATTATATTAGATATAATGTAAAAACTGTGGAAACCCTTTAATCATGCTGAAAATCTTACGAAATAAATAAGAATTTATAATAAATTATTGTTGTGGAGTATAAGAGTAGCCCCTCTAAATTGAGTACGGTGCGTAGTACTGAGAATGTTCTATCAATGTTGGATTGCATGGAAAAGGTAAAGATGGCGGATGATCTGTGAAAGCACAAAATACATCTTTAATATAAAATAAAAATTAAAATATGAATAAAATTAAATTAAAACAAATGATGAATTCTAAGGTGATGTATAAGGTTTGCTGCCACGAATTTGTTTATACAAATGACAATAACTAGTTTACAATAACAATAATTAGTTTTTCAAAATACTAAGAAAAGCGAGATTCTACAATAAAAGATTTCGCAGCACTATAAAAACATCATTTTTCGTTCACGAATGTATAATCAACAATGATTTCTACAAATAACCTCCACCTTGAAAACTATAAATCATTATTCGTCAACGTTTTATAATAAAAATTCAGTTTGTGCAAGAATGTGCACAATAAGTTAGAAAATCTCGCTAATGTCATTAAATTAATTTATAATCACATTATTAATTTTAATTAAAGAAATTTTTAATGTTGGTAACTTTTGGTTTGACATCACCTTAAAATTGTATGAAAAAAAAAAAAAAAAAAACATAATTGACTTACGGAAACTGTTGACATGATAACTCAGTACATTGTAAACCGTGTGAGCTGTTGATTCGATTGCTTCATATTTTTCACGCATAAGATTTCCGTAATGCTCGTAATAGACTTTTTCATTTTTCATTATTGTAACCTATACAAAAGATATGTGAGTTTTGAATTTATAAAAAAATAAATAGTTAACATAAATAAAATCTAACTCACTTTGCACATGTATCCAAAAGGCTCTGACGACTGCAAAACGTCGTAAATACATTCGCCGCCAAGATACTTTAACACAAAATAATTCAATAGATCGGTCACTGAAAACTGTTCTGGAAGAGACTGGTGTTCCTGATCGTTTCTGGCATATTTCTTAGGTTTCCTGGAGTCTTTCTGAATACTCTTCTGATTAGTTTTACCGATCGCCTCAATGATGCAACGCTGTCGCTCAGAATTTTTGAATGTCGTGACTGGCTTTGCCCAGCGAACTTCCCAACCGTAATTCTCAGCAACTCCATTAGCTTCTGCAATAAATCAAACATTTTACATTACATTTTTCTTTTCAACTATAAAAATTTGTTAATCATAATTTTACAAATTTCTTCTTTCATCCAAATTCACTGTAACATAACCAAATTTGATACGTGAAAGAGGCATATTTCATACTTGTTAAAGTTTTCATCACTTGCTCAGCAGCCTCTCGTGTCTCAAAATGAACAAAAGCGAAATGATTTAACTTTTTCAGTTTTAAAATCGGAATTTTTGTAGCTTTCTGGAGGATTTCCTTCATCTGCTGTTGAGTAGTCTCCATGAGTATGTTTCGGATGAAAAGCGCTGTCACCTACGACAAAAAACACATTGCATTTAAATTGAATTAAACCTTTGTCATCAAAAAATTGAATAATTAGATATACAGTCTCCATGATGTCATCGTCGACGGGGTCTCCTGGTTCCGGATCAGCCCAATCAACTGCAATCTCATGATCCCACAAGAGAACTTTGCCAGGAATAAGATTTCTCCGAGCCATGGCAGCTGATCTGTGGTCTTTAAATTCGACAAAAATAAAGCCACGATTAAGACGTCGGTCTTGTGCATTGGGGTAAACATGAATATCGATAATTCCTTCCAACATTGTATTCAAGTCTTTGAGAAAATCTTCTTTAGTCATAGCTTTAGGAACTCCGCCAAAAAACAAGCGACAATTGTCGACGGATTTGACAACGCCAATTCTGTGACCTGGTCTTATCTCGTACTCGTTTAAAATTTCACAAGCACGCCGAGCAGTTTTTGCATCCTTGTATAACGCAAATGCATATCCGCGAGTCGATCCAGAGAAGTCTAACATCAATCTTAATTCCAATAACGTATCGATCTAAAAGATATATAAAAAAACATTTTATTCAATTTTCTAATTTTGTGTTTTATTTTTCTGTTTGTTTAGTTTAAAAAAGTAATCATTCCATCCGATGACATTTGGAAAATTATTGAATTGTTACTTTTTGCAGTACTGGCATAAGTTCATCTTCATAGCAATCTCTTGGAAGACGACCTATAAACACCTCAGCACCCTTCATTCGATCTCGAGTGCTGTCAAAATTTGGCGCAGTGAGTTGCCTTTGTCCATTTACTTGAACCATGTCGTACTTGGTTTTATCTACAAGTTCCAATAATCTCAACGTAACTTGATATTCTGGAGCCAAATGATTTAAACCAGAGGGTGAGTGTGCAGTTTTCCTATCAGTCATAGTAACAATATTGTCCTCGCGCTTATCCTATACAACTTTCAAGTTCTGAAAAAAATTTTCTTATCAGTTAGAGAAAATTCACTTCAATTGGTGATTTTAGTACCTTAAAAGCATAAAACTTGTATAATATCATTAAAACTGTACGATTTAATAATTTGGATTTTACTCGCTATGTTTAGTGTGTACCCATATTTGCTATAAAGTTTTTTTTGCAAAGTATAAAGATAATATAGTTTTTATGAAGTGAAACAAACTTAAAATGATGATAAAAATAAAACTTTTAGATTCACTCTCGTAATAAAATGCTAATCCTCGCTGTGGTGTATTTTACTCATATTTGTAAACTAAAATCAAATTGACTTATAAAACACAACATCGTGCAGTATCAAATGTAGGTTATTTAATTTTATCACTAAATAAAAAAAAAACAATTTTTATTGATTCAATAAACACGAACAATTTTAATCTTTAAATGTTATATATATATATATCAAATGATGTGAGCGTAGATAAATCAATGTCAAATTGTTCTAAATGATTCTTTTGAAAGTTTACATTTACGTTACATTATATTACATTGTTAGCAAATTTGATTTTTATAATATCAAATAATAAAAATACAGAATGTCTGGTTAAGTGATTTAATGAAAAAAAGGCTAGAACATTCTTGAAGAGTACTTAATAACAAAATACTTACAAAAAATATCTGTTGTATTCAATACCAAGATGAATTCAGGTAAATTTATTACAAAAGTTTATAATTCGCATTGTCTACTTACTTGAATTCTTTGTAAGCAGCTTTTGCAGTGCCTTGAATTGGCGAATTTGTTTTGTCGGTTGATTAGTGTGTGCGCATTGTTTACATCAGACAACACAGACTCAAAATGTTATTGTTGTCGCACGACTAGGTATTTTTAGTGGATCGTGACATTAATTTTCATCATACCCTTAATTTATTCGTTAAACTTGAAAAAAATGACTTTGAAAAAGAAATCCTGCTATCGATCACACTTCGGCATCAATTTACACTAAGAATAAGATTAGCCAAACAAACAAAACAAGTGAGATGTGGGTTGGCGCTAGTTCTTTGGTACCTTCGAAGGAAAATACAAATTCTCAGAACCAATCTTTGTGTCGATTCGTATTCTGATTTTATGTAAACCGCGAAATTTGAATTTGCATAACACCATACACAACTATTTAATTAAAAATATAATCAATAATAATCATAATAATAATAATAATCATAATCATAATCATAATATAATAATAATAATAAGTGAATAAAAAATGGACAAACAATTGTTATGAATAATAATAATTTGGGAATCTAAAAATGTAGATGTAGAAAAGTGGGATGCAAATTAAAAATTAAGTGAAAGATGAAAATTGCGGTCACAGGAACTAGTCAGCAAATATTTTCATTAGAATAAAGTCGCGGTTAATGTCGTAAAAAATGTTATCTTAGCGATCTTTTTAGCATATTGTCCGAGCATTATGTGGGATCAAAAATGACTTTCTCCAGCTACTTTCTGAATATATTGAGCTATTAAGGATAGAATATGCTTATCGCGTTGTGCACAATTTTGTATGAATTTACATCCATCGTGTTTCCCATTTGCTCTATCTTTTCCGGAAAGAGCTCATCTTCGCACGTGCATGTTCATTTAATATACACGCGACGTGGTCTAGAGTGCATTACAACAGTGGTTGCGCACACGCTGCTTTTATACAAAAAATATCAAAACAAAGGGGTGAATCATATCAGATTTTTGTATGCATGCGTACGTGTATTAGAAGAATTATTCAATTTATTGTTCATCATTTCAGAAGAATCCATTTTTCTTCTGTTTTTAAATGTTACGAAACAAAAATATGCGATTAAAATTCAAACACATGTTTGTTTCCTCACACTTCAAATGATGGCAAAATATGTTTACAATTTTTGAAACATAAAAAAACCAACAACAGAACGAGAATTGTGAGTAACATTCGAACATTTGTTAGAAAAATAATGATTTGTTTTTTCCAATGAAAAAAAGAAAAAAAAACAACAACAACAAACAAACAACATGAAAATGAGTGACGCAAAACGGCTACAAATTTTTATTAAAATTCCATTGTATAGGATTTTATTGGAGCGTAGTTTTGTACAACGTTTAGTAATGTGAAAATTTACATCAAAATTCCGATGTATTGTTTTATTGGAGGATTTGTTCGAGGTGTTTTCCTTGTAGAGATGTTGGAGAGCGATATGTTAAATTTTTTCGTCATTACTCGTATTTGATCATTAATAACGATGACATACAATTTAATTTTTTTCGTTAACAATTTTGTTTTTCATAAATTGTGGGATGAATCTTGGTAGAATCTAAGAAAAGTTTTTGCACAGAGACGGGTAAAGATGCTCTTGGAAAATAAGTCAGCTTCAGAGCCTAGGGTGATACATTTAATCTACATTCATTGTAACTAAGAAAGATAAACTATGTATGTGATTATGAGTTATTCTGCTCCGTTTTAGACATTCCGCAAAAGTTTATAAATGAGATGGCAATTCCGACACCTTTCATCATGATGAGTTTATTCTAAAATTATGATCATTTTTATATATATAACAGTTATAAGATATCCTCTTAATTTTGAAAATTATACTCTAAAAGTTATTTAGTTGAGATATGATATATTTTGAGACGTATGTTTATATGTTTGGTTTAAAATTTACTTGACGAAATAAATTATTAATTTATTAATATTATTAAGTTTGTTGGAAAAAAACATGGAAAAAGGTTTATCGTGTGACAAACAATACAATACAAAATTCAACAAATTTACATAGGAGAAATAAATTTCCTGTTATAAATTGTGAGATGTCTATCAAAAGTTGATTTTTTTCATGATTTCATATTATATATATATAAATTTGTATGCATCCGTAAGCAGCAATGGCAATTTTTCTTCCGCCTTATATTTGACGCGCAGTGAGTCTTTTCGTATGTAGGCCAGGAAAGTTGTATCGCGAGTCATAATTTTACAAGGATTTTAAGCAAATTTCACGGCAAAAACATTTTCGTTGTTGACATGTACCATTACTTTCAAGTTATCTCAGAAAAATTATTTTATCCAAATGCGACTTCATCACTTATTTTTAAAAGTTTTGAATATATCGACCAATCATTTTAAATTTAATTTATTGTTAACTTTTTTAAATTTATAACCAAAAAATGAACAAATAATATAAAAACACTAATCAAAGTTCACATACATGATAGCTTTTATCGAGAGAAAGTGAAATATACATTACACAAGAATACTATCATCATTTCATCATCATTAAAAGAAACCTTCAAAATATTCATTCATTGATGCTTTGAAGTTTGTATGATTAAAACAAACAAATTAATTATTTTTGAAAGATAAAATTCAAGTGTCGTTGTCTAACGCTTTGATGCCATAGTAAATAACATGACATTTCAAGTTTCATACTTTTTTAGTTCAAAAAAGTAAAATTAATTTGCGTATAAAGCTTGTTATAAAGCAAACTTTGGGCGAGTTGCATGATGGACTGAAACCTCCATTACTGTTGTACAAATTTGATGTAACTTTTCGTTGTAACAGCCACAGTGTGTCGTACAATTTACACTTGACTTTTGAATACATTTTCGTACTTTCGTCTTTTATTCATGGCTTAGGTAAGTCCAGTGGTTATAATTAATGAAATAATAATGACTTAATTCATTTTAGTTTGTCTATATACTCTGTATGATTAATAGACTAATTTAAAATGTTTGTGTTTGGCCAAAACATCTTTACAATCTGAATTTAACTTATAATTCAATTCCATGATTTTATCTTACACTTTAAAAAACTTAAATAAGATACTTTGGATTTTCAAACAATTTTTCTTAACTGATAAAATAATAATCATTAAAATCTAAAAAAAAAAAAAAAAGAAGAAACAAATTATCGAAAAATGATAAAATTAATAAATAACAATAAAACAAATGAACAAACGCAATAACAACGTTTGCTCTATCATCAACACTAAACATATATTTTGTTCTAATTAGAAAAACAAAGTAAGTGTGTCTCGAAAGAGGAAAAAAAAAAAAGATTCGTTAGAACGACTGTTTGCAGCGATCTTTGGCGATAAAAAATATAAAATAATTTTCCATCTCTTGAACTATATAAAATGATTCTGACATAAAAGGCCGTAAAATAAAATCAAAAAACAGAGAGTGAAGCTTAAAAAAAAAGTGGGCCAAAGTAGTTGGACCGATCCCCGTAAGGATGGTCCCACGTGGTTTGGAGGATGCAGTGGCAGGGAGTGGAGTTTATCGGAAGCCGAGAAATGTATATTACTCGGCTCGGCGTACGGGGATGTGAACAGTTCTGCGCTAGCCAACTAGTCAGTCGAAGCCAAGCAAAGCGAAAAGAGGGGCCGCGGGCTCGCTCTCAGTCAACGTGCGGCTATCCGTCGAGCACGTTACCGTCAAAGTGTCGCGTGTGTGCCAAAACTCATTTCAAATTTTGATATCCTCTGTACTCTATTGTTGTGTTGATTGTTCATCATTTTTTCTTCAAACATGATTTTCGTCGCGTGGTCGTGCTTTTTGGCGTTGTCAACGACTCTCATGTCGGCGCAGGCCTTCATGTCGGATCCCATACCAGGTACCAGAGGAACCAACATTTTAGCAATCTAGAAAAGTGAACATTAACAAACAAACTGCAATCAATTTGGATGTTTATGTTTTGTATCCCGTAAAGCACGTGCTTCGGTACTTCAGTGACGTGTTTGTATCGCAGCGTGAAGGCTGAAGGGAGAGCAACAGAGAGAAATAGTCAACAATTGCACCGGTGCAATTCTAATGCTGCATCATACGTTTCAGTGAACAAAAATCAACACCTAGAGATACGAATTTTTATAATTGCATCATTGCACCGTTCTTTATTTTGCACGAACAAAGATTCTACCCGATAAAGCGTCGTCATTAGCAATTACACAGCTGATTACATTATATTGCGGTGAAATGTATTCCTCCAAAATGCATAACTTTCTGTCAACTGTCAACTGTCGCGCGCGCCAAATAAGTCATCTTCCTTGTTTCATCATATTTTATTTTTGTCTCATTTGTTATCGATCTTATCGTGATCATTCAAATTTCTCGACAAAATAATTTCAAAGAAAAACAAATTTCTGCACACTAAACAATTTGAGATAACTCGGGCCATTTAACTCTAATGAAACACCTCGACGTTGTGTTTTTTTTGTTTTTTATTACACCCAGACAATTTTTCATTATTATTATTGTTATCAAAATACACTTTTATTCCTCACTTTATCGTTGCATTTGCATGTGTTGATAATTGACAACAGCTATATTTATTTATTGTCATTTTAGTTCTGGGAATAAAAGTCATTGTTCAGATGAAATGATTAATTATCTAATTTTTGTATGATTAAAAGTGTGGATTAATTTGAAGGAAAAAGAGAGAGAGAAAAAAAAAGATATTGGCACTTTTTGTTGTTGTTATTTGTATTATGTATTTATTTTTCAAATTTCTGACAGAGAGGTGAAGCGAGAATGATGTAACGCTTGTTTGTGCCGTTTTGCGAATGCTCAATTCGATATGAGATATAATTTTGCACCGCAGTTGGACATATTTTAAACAATCGTTGGGCTGTTTGGAAATTAATGCAGCGAAATTTTCAATTAGAAAATCATTGAACAATTAATCACTCGGATTTGGGTTGCAGAACAATAATCATGACTGCATGATATATTTTTTGGATCCAAAATCGATCCGGTGGGGGAAATATTTTAAGAGCGAACAAGACATGAAAGCCGAAAACGAAAGAATGCTTCTGATCTAACGGATTTATGATTATCAATAAATCATACCACTCGGCCAACATTTTTGTCAATTAAAAAAGTAATTGAAGTGACGCGTAATGTGAATATATCGGGCTACAAAAACGTCGCCGGACTTAATTAAATTATCGATCTTTTTTCGAATTATGATTCGCAATGGGGCAAAAAAAAGTCGAGCGAGACGTCACGCTCGGGCTATAGAAATTTGTTAAATAAACACGCGGGCCAAACTGGATGGGGCGGCTTTTTTAATCGAATGTTCGCATCTCGATTAAGCTTGTGAGACACTGAAATTCAACAACTCATCAAGATTAAACTTTTCCTACAATTTGTGTAATCAAAAATGTCCTCGACCGCGCAATTCGATTACGATTTCGCATTTTTTGCCCCGACGACTTTTTTCTTGGAACAATAGTTAGAATTTGAATCGAATTAATATAAGATTAATATACGAATGGAGAAAAAACCTCCGGTGTGACTGGGGTTGCGCGCTCTTGCAAAATTGTTTGTCCTTTGAAATGTAAAACTAACAAACCTGTGACGTGAGGTCATTTTTTCAACTAAACAAATAAACGGGTATTTACGTTAGAACGGCGAATGTAAAATGCGAAAAAACAACCGTCGACATTATAAAATTTACCTTCGCCAGACGAAAACGTTTTGAATAACAATATTTCCTCTACGCCTATTTTGTTAGGTCATTTTTTATTCAGTTGTTTTAGACAAATTTTCCATCGGGTTGATGGCGCACAAACATCATAATTTATTTAATAGCTCGAGAAACAAAAAGCGATACATAAAATGTGCACGCTTGTGTGGATGGCGGTAAAAAAAACATGCATTTTAAAATGACGAACCAATTTTGGAGCAAACTGAAATGTCAAAAGCCAAAGGCTAAGAATCTCATCGTCAGCAATAAATGTTAATTAAAATTTCAAAACTGGAGAGGTTGTATAAATCTCAGCTTATCCTGTAGCAGTTTTGTTTACTCTTTCGTCTCGTAGAATAATCACAGCAATATATAAAGTCGGGTTCGTCGATGCATAAACCAAATTGAAATCTTAATTTAAGTGTTGCAAAAAAAGGAAGAGAAGAAGCAAAAAAAAAGGATGGTCGCGCATTATTTTTAGATTACCAAGTTCCTGGCAATCCGCAGTCCGGTTTACGAATGCCAACAACGATAACTGCTCAAGTGCTATCCAAGTCCGCTTATATACCTTATTAGTCTTGGCGTGCTTGCGAGAGAAAGCGGTACAGTTCGTTGCAACTTGGTCAACGACAATGGAGCGTTTTACAACAAGAAAAAAACCTATTCTTTGTTTGCCACAAAAATTCCACAATGGTGCAAAAACTTTTCATCTTCGTCCGAATGGCTTAACTCTAAACTGTTATTTTTCGTTTAACAAAAAAAGAAGAAACAATCAAATGAAGAAAAGAAAAATGATAAACGAGTAGTTTCGTGGAATCATTTAAGGAGATGAAAATTGAATGCAATCAGAAGACGAAAAGTTGACGAATAATCAGGCTTAATAGATTGAAAGCGATTATGTGTGGTGCTTTAGTTATGAATCATAATCATGATGAAAAAGAAAAAAATAAATAAATAAAAAGTCGGCGTAAAGCCTTCATAATGAGCAAAGTAGACGGCAAAAAGACATAAAAGGGGATTTTTTGATGGGTTAATGAGCGTTTTATTAACGTCAACATCAATTCCTCTTTCAGACTTTATAAACTAGAACGCTGCTGCAGACAAGAAATGATACGCAGACTACGAGCCTTATCACATTATACATTTAAAAAAGTGCCAAATTAAATAAACACCTTGGGTGCGCGCAAACTCCGAAATTGACTGCACTTTCAGCTGCTGCACACATTCGGCCGTGCGCGCTTGGCTCCCAAGAACTTTGTCATAACGTGCCGGATGCCGCGCATCGAATTCAAAACCGACCCCGCATCGTGCTATCCTCTGACGTGATTAATTCATGACAAATGTCTTTTCATCGAAATGAAACGTTATTTTACTTTCACACCGTGACAAAAAAATTGCATTTGTACATCACCATGCACTGCCTTGGATATAATCTCATTTTTTGTACATGATATCCTTATATAAAGCTCTTATACTTTTCGTCTTCCATTTCTCTCACTATATTTTTGATCTTGCAGAAAGTTACTGAAAAGCTCGAGTATTATTACAATTTTTTAGAAATGCTGCATTTATGTCAAAATAAATGTTTTTATTTGTTGCTACCGAGAGAAAGCTCTGCACATAGCTAATTTGTCATAATCAAAAAGAAAACGGTTTGTTTGTCCAATATCGGTAATCTTAGATGCAAATCTGTTTATTGCATATTTAGTAATAACGGAGGTGTGGTCGGGGTAGTTATTTTTAGATCAGTGAGTCATTTATGAGTGAAAACGTTGGAACGAAAAATGCCTCTCTGTATTCTGCGTGGCGATGTCTTGTTATCTCCGGCGGTCTGGCTTGAGAAAAGCTTCCTGCAACTTGGTCGATGGTAATGGGGTATAAAGGGAGTTTTGCAGATCCGACGTGATTTACTTGGTTTTTCGCGAATTTGCACTTAATTTGTCCTAATTCTAGTTATCCAAGCAATTGTTCCAACTTCATTCTCTAACAAAACGCAAACAGAGTTAGTGCATTTTGTTTGTTTATGTCTATTTATTTATTGCTATTACTTGTAACGTACTCGTGGTTTTTTTTAAGAACAACAATCAACTTGCATCAAAACATATTTGATGCTCAATATTTATTCATCAATTTGATTATTTTAAAATCCTTTGGATTGTAGAAATAAAGACGATACACAGTATAAAGAAAGAAATAATACAAAATGTAGAGCACAAAATAAATAGGAATCATTGCTTTTCATGAATCGGTTGTTTTGGTTTTGAGTAAAGATCTCTGCGACAGAAACAAGTTGCGTCGAAAATTGTGAATTGAGATCACGTCTTTACGTAAGTATCGAATGAAGGATTAATCAAGAGGCAGTCTCGGTCGAATCAGCGTATCAGTTGTGCTCTCAAGTCGGTCTGGTGATGCTGATAATCCGTTCACAATATCTACCTAACGCGACCTACATTAAGGGTCGTTGGCTCGTGGCCAATATGTGCCACACAGTGTCTGGTATGGTCTCTGTGCACGGGACGATCGTGCACCGGCAACTTCGTTAACCGACACAAACGAACAATTAAGTCAAGCGAATCGATCACACGGGCGTTTTATATTTTAAGTGTTGAAATCGTGTGTATATGCTTCGTGCCCACGCGCTCGCTCTTCCATACTATATAGAGCTCTAAAAAATACATCAACCAAGATCATAAATAGTGAACGCTAGCTGTTCCTCACGCTGCGAGACACAGTTGATTGACTCCGATATTTATATTTTATATATATATATATATATTTTTTTTTTTCGTACTCAACCATTTCGTATAAATATGCAAAATTTTGTTTCAACTTTCTTCTACAGTCAAAGTGTCGCTTTATCATAAAACACACCCGTGCGCGTCAACTGATGTGTTTTGTTAATTATTTCCGTTCATTTGATTCCGTACATTCGTTTTGATGCACTTTTTTCGTCTGCAAGCGCGATATTTTATTTTTATGCCCTCACTTTGAACTGCCGTTTGGTTGTTTGAAGGCAAACCTGTGGTCGATTTGGCTCAACAACAAAAAATTGTTGAAAAAAAGAAAAAAAAATTGTACGACCTTTTTTTTCAACAGCAACGTTGAACTTTGTTTTGAAAAAAGAAAATATTATTTGCAGAGACTTATTATTCGAATTACACATCGAACTTTTTTTTCTAATTTTGAAATTTGTCTGAAGCAAAACGTTGAAAGAAAAAAAAGGTGAGAGGCATGATTTTTTTCCTTTTCTCGTACTAATGACCTTCTAGTATAATATTTTGAAGGAACAAATTTGATTCGAATCAGCCAAACAATATTATTCCCCCGATGGAAAAGGTGTAGAAAAATATTATATTTATTGAAAGAGAGAGATAACAATTCGCAATGAACAAACAGTGAGCGAACAAACGTGAAGGCCGGAGTTTCACTGGCGCGCGCTGATATCCACGTCGCCTCTCTCATAAAAGCCTCTGTGCGAAAATAAATCTATACTTACCTAACCGTGCAAATCGTAGTCGCTCATTTTTGTTATGTGGAAACGTCTAGAAAATGAGGCAGCGGTGTAAAACTTCGTCATAGCTGGCACTCATACCGCGCACTATGACGAAACTGCGTGCGTGTTTTATTTGTAATCTCCCGTCCACACGTTTAATTAACATAATTTAAAAAAAACCGCCCGGTAAGAAATATGAAATTATTATCCAATTACGCTCGGCTGATTGTAAACAGTAATTAGTTTTTTTACGACATCAACAAAAGATTTTGTAAAGGAAATGAATTCGTACACTTTATTGCTTAATAAATCTTTTATAAAATTGAATGCATCTGTTTAGTACAAATTATTTTAATATTTTTGAAAAAAAAAAAAAAAAAACAAAACAACAATTTTGATTTTTTTTCAATAAAATTTTTATTTGAAAATATAAAATGTCATTTGTTTAAGAACAAACAAAAGTGAAAGAAACAAAAACCAAAATGGTACATTTATACATAAATTCATGTTAATTAAGTTTATTCTTGGCGTAAGTTACATTGTTTGACGTAGAAACTGAAGCACCTTGGGATATTCCGTAAAATGCTTGGATCTGAGATTCTTTGTTTCTCATTTACAAAAGACCAGCAGCTCCCGTACGGTGTTAGTATTGTATGTTTCTGAATTTGTTAGCAGGTTTTTTTTTTTTTTCTATATATTGCCCGTTCATTAGAGTCGCGCACTAAATGACAATGAGAATATATTTCAATAAATTTGAATTAATTATTTTTGGCAGAAAGCTGTTCTTTGTAATTGCATTACTTAGAACTTCGATATCTTTGATTGTAATTTATGAGGAAGTTTAATGTCGAATTTATAAAAGTTAGTAACGGTCCATAATATGTCGAAATGTCAGTTCGAAATAGCAGTTAAATGTTCAAAACCGTAAGATATTTTCGTTTCGCGTACATGTTTGCTTTATGAACTCTTTTCGGTGTGTACTTTATCATAATTTCATTACCCTGGTTATTAATCAATGGGCAATTTCAGGGTATATGAATTTTATGAAGTTTTCGATTTTCCCTCGCAACTGTAATTAATGTTTGGAATCAAAACACTTTATACGTTTATTTATTTATAATGAAATAGCAGCAATATTGTTTAGCAATATTAACTGATTCAATATAAAAAAATGAACCAACGACATAACCAGAAAAATAAACTTTGGTATGTTGAGAAAAAAAGAAATTTAAGTGCACGAGCTCACACAAAAAAATGTCTGTACCTATAAACATTGGGGATTGTAGAAAATTCATTACCGCAGAGACTAGGAGTTATTTTTCCCTAACATAAACAAATGCAAAACGAAAAATAAGACTCGAAGAACGAAATTTAGGAAGATATTCTAAATGGAAAATTGAATTGTAAATTATATTTCTGTAGGATACAAATGGTGACGAAAAAGAAAATATCAATCAAATATTAATCATCGTTTACTATTTTTGTCGAATAGCTGCAGAAAAAGGTGAAAGAAATAGCTATATCAAAAGATGAGCTGTTATATAGTAATATAGTATTGACTTTGCCAATTACAATTTTGATTGTTGTCAGAATGACACTAAATGAAAAGAATTAAAAAAATATATAAAAAATTTGAACTTTTACACTCAATAAGAAGTGTCCGAAGTGATTTTTGTTTCGTATGATTTGTGTTCTTCTATAGCACAAATTGAATGAAACGACATTGAAGGATACAATTTCGTAATTCGTGAAATTTTGTGCTTTGCAATGCAATATCATGATGACAAAACCACGTCAGCATATCATTTCTGGTTGTAACCAACAAGGACCATTTCTCATCAAATGAAATCAATTATGATAAAAAATTAGTCGACAAGTGGAGGGCGAACAATCAGCATTAGAAAGACCAATTACTCTCTGTTGGCGTCACTGATGAAGTACTCGGATTAATGACTCGAGTCTTTTCAAGATTCAAAAAAGGAAATGCAAATAAATTTTAGGATTAAATGCGGTGGTTACAATCAAGTGAAGCGACTGCCTCCTTTAGTGAAGACTTACTTAAACACCAAAAAGTATCACGAACGTTTTTTTATTCAGGGTGGGATTTTGCGACACAAAAAGAAAATAAATAAAAGAAAGAAAGACCGCGAAGGAAGAATGGGTAGGCAAACATTAAAATAGAGAAAACGACGCTACTTGTCGTGGTGAGAAAAAAAAGGCGAGCCCTTTATCGAAATAAAACGTCTGACGTGAGTCCAATAGCTATTCGTGGCACGTGAACTGGAACGTGCGCGTAATGAGCGCGACTCATTCAAATATGTGTGCGGATGAGATGGGAATTATTACGCGAAAAAAAGGGAGAAGAAATTTGTCCTCGATAAACGTATTAAGCAACAAAAAACTCGCTCGAGCGAAAAAAAATGACGCTCGATTACACTCGCGTGCCGACGTTTTTTCGTCCAATAAACTCATTTTACAAAGTTTAATTGCTCACAGTTATCAGCCAGCCGAAATGCTGCTTCAATGGCTTTTATTATTATTGTTCTTCGAAATGATGTTAGAGTTCGGCGTATTGCTTGCATTTGTGATTAGCAGTACGTTAAGTTTGCCTGAAACAAAGATCCCTTGGTTTTGAATGATGTTTTAGTCTCTCCTCGAAGCTGCTAATACTATGCGAACAATAAAGTTCCAAACCCGCTGGTTAAATTTGTTTAAAGATGATAACGAAATGGCACTTTCTCTGATACGTTACGAATATAAATGCACTTTGTAATCAGTGTTTGTTTGCAAATCATTTGTGAAATCGGACTGGTCAAATAAAAGTTTTGTTTGTTGTTTATCTTTTCGCATCGCGTCGAAACACAAATACTCGGCATATTTTATGGTGACAATTTGGTTACAAAATTAATTTACGTTTGACGATTTGGGCACGAAAATGGACCAGTTTCACACGTTTGGCTTCAATTGCAAATCAAAAACAAATTTATTTCGAAATACCATTATTCAGATAACCATTAACTGACAGAATTCTACGCGTGAAATGTATATAAGCTTGACTTTTCGAATATTTTATAAACGAATAGTCCATAACGTTCATAAAATAATATCAATTCCCAACATTTCTCGCCAAAACATGTCTTGGCTTTGTATATATTTTGTGTAGCTTTTATTGTAAAGAGTATTTATGTATTTAATGCAGCAAAGTATGAATGTCTGAAACGTCAAGTTTATATCTAAAAACTTATACTTTTGGACTTGGTACACAAAGTAAACCCGTGGCTGCAAATGTACGTCGACTATCTTATATGCTTGTGGTTGTTTAATGATAACACAAAATTTTACTCGATCAGAAGGAAAATATATATATATATATATTTTTTTTCAACAAAGTTACAAAATCCGCAACATTTAAAATTTTTTTTTATTTAAAAATGTTCATGTTCATGTTAATGAAAAATTAAATTATCCGTTAAAAACAAACTATTTTATTATTATTTTTAGTAAAGAGTAAGCAATTTTTGTCGAAAAAGTGCATCAGATTATAATTAATTCGTTGTATTAAGAAAATACTTTCTTTTTCAAATAAATTCTAAACTTGCTGGAAGTGTTTTTAAAATTTCATGTTCGGTTTTG